>JAHRHZ010000109.1:916020-1004998 GCA_024137785.1 Ginglymostoma cirratum
GGGGGGGGTAAAGCATACGGAGCGAGGGAGAGAGGGATGGTGAGGGAGGTAACAACGGACAGAGAGGGATCGAGGGAGGGAACGAGGCACGGAGTGGGAGGGAGCGAGGGACGGAGAACGAGAGAGGTAGAGCGAGGGATGGGGAGTAAGGTAACGAGGGATGGAGAGGTAGCGAGAGAGGGAGTGAGAGTCAGGGAGGAAGAGAGGGAGGGACTGAATGGGAACGAGGGAGGGAGGCAGCGGAGAGGGAGCGAGGGTGAGGGAGTGTGGGAAGGGAGTGAGTGAGCGACTAGGAATGAGAAAGGGAGGATGAAGGAGTGAGGGAGCGAGGAATGGGGAGGGAGCGAGAGAGGGAGGGACCGGGAGGGAGGGAGTGAGTGAACGAGGGACAGGGAGGGAGCATGGGTGGGATCGAGGGACTTAGAAGGAGCGAGAGAGAGAGAGGGAGGGACAGGGAGGGAGGGAGCGAGGGAGAGAGGGACAGGACCGAGTGATGGGGAGGGCGCTAGGGACGGGAGCAAGAGATGGGGAGTGAGCGAGCGACGGGGAGGGAGAGAGCAGCACGGAGCGACGGACAGGGACAGAGCGTGGGATATGGAGGGAGAGGGAGAGGGATAGGGAGGGAGAGGTTAGGAGCAAGGGATAGGGAGGGTTACATGGAGGTAGAGGGTGGGAGCCAGGGACAGGGAGAGGTATGGACAAGGAGTTGGAGGGACAGGAAGGGACCAAAGAACAGGGAGGAAGGGTTCAGGGGGGATGGAGTGGGAGGGTGCGAGCGATAGGGAGGGAAGGTCAGGGAGAGAGCGAGGTACAGGGTGGTAGACAGGGTTGGACGGACAGAGAGGGAGTGAGGGACAGGGGAGGAGCGAGGGACAGAGACAGGGAGGGAGTAAAGCATACGGAGCGAGTGAGAGAGGAATGGTGAGGGAGGGACAGGGAGGGAGGGACGGGAAGAGAGTGACTGATAGGGAGGGAGGGACAAACCGAGGGACTGTGAGGGACGGAGCAAGGGACGGGGTGTGAGGGAGCGAGGAATGGCGAGTAAGTGAAGGATGGGGAGGGACCAAGCGAGGGAGCGAGGTATGGGGAGGGAGTGAGGGACGGTGAGGTATTGAGAGAGTGAGGGATGGAACGAGTGAGCAAGAGATGGAGCAAGGAAGCGAGGAATGGAGTGAGAGAGTAAGGAACAGAGCGAGGGAGCAATGGATGGGGAAGGAGGGCGGGAGTGAGGGATGGGGACGGAGCGAGGAACGGCGAAGGAATGAAGGATGGAGAATAAGCGAGCAAGGTAGTGATGGATAGGGAGGGAGCAAGGGACGGGGAGGGATCAAGGGACAGGGAGGGAGAGAGGGATGCAGAGGGAGTGAGGTAGTGAGGGAAGCTGAGGCAGCAATGGAGCGAGTGAGTGAGGGACGGGGTGGGAACAAGGGATGGCGCAAGGGCACGAGGGGTGGAGCGAGTGAGCAAGGGACGGGGAGGGAGGGATCGAGGTACTGGAAGGGAAAGAAAAAGGGGCAGGGAAGGATGGAGCTAGGGACGGGGAGGAAGTGAGGGACAGGGAGGGAGGGACAAAGAGGCGGGGAGGGAGGGAGCGAGGGACGAGGAAGGAGCGATGGAGGGAACGAAGGACTGAAAGGGAACGAGGGAGGGAGGGAGTGGGGGGAGCGAGAGAGAGGGAGCGAGGGACGAGAGCAAGCGAGGGCCTGGGAATGGGCAAGGGATGGGGAGGGAGTGAGGGACGGGGAGGGAGAGAGGAACGGGGAGCTAGGGACTAGGAGGGAGGGAGCGACAGGGAGTGAGTGAGGGAGAGGGACAGAGGGAGCGACAGGGAGGGAGTGAGTTGGAGGGGACGAAGTATTGGGAGGGAGAGAGGGACGGGGATCGAGAGACGGGGAGGGAGGGTCGACAGGGAGTGAGTGAGGGATAGGGAACGAGGGAGCGATAAGGCAGGAGTGAGTTGGAGGGAGTGAGGGACAGGGACAGAGAGAGGAATGGGGAGGGAGTGAGGGATGGGGAGGGACCAAGGGGGCGAGGGATGGGGAGCGAGGGAAGAGGAGGGAGGGACAGACGAGGAAGGAGGGACTGGGAGGGATCTAGGGACGGGTGGGAGGGACAGGAGGGAGCAAGTGACGAGTTGGGAGGAATCGAGGGAATGAGTGAGCGAGGGACAGAGTGAGTGAGTGATGGACGGAGCAAGTGAGCGAGGGACCATGAGGGATCAAGGGAGTTAGGGACAGAAAGGGAGCGAGGGATGGGGACGAGCAAGGGAGTGAGAGACGGAGATGGAAGGAATGAGGTGCAGGGAGGGAGCTAGAGAGCGAGGGATGGTGAGGGAGCGAGGGATGGGGAGGCAGCAAGGGACGGGGAGCGAGGGAGGAAGCGAGGGAGCGAGGAACAGAGTGAGAGAGCGAGGGTCAGAGCGAGGGAGCGAGGGACAGGGAGGGAGGGAGGGAGGGTGCAACAGACGGGGAAGGAGCAAGCAACGGGAAGGGAGCGATGTAGCAAGGGATGGGGAGGCAGCGATGGAGCCAGGGAGCGAGGGAAGGGGAGGGAGTGTGGGACAGGGAGTGAGTCAGCAGGCGAGGGAGTGAGGGATGGGGAGGGAAGGAGCGAGCGACGGACAGGGAGGGAGGGAATGATGTACAGGGAGGGAGGGAGTGAGGGACGGTGAGGGAGTGAGGGAGGGAGCGAGGGACAGGAGGGAGTGAGGGATGGGAAGGGAGCGAGTGAGCTAGGGATGTTGTGAGGGAGCAAAGGACCGGGAGGCAGGGAGCAAGGGCTGGAGAGGGAACGAGGGAAGGGGAGGGAGCGTGGGAGGGAACGAGGGACTGAGAGTGAATGAAGGAGGGAGGGAGCGGGGTGCAAGCGAGGGACTTGGAGCAAGCAAGGAATGGGGAGGGAGCGAGGGACGTGGAGGGAGCAAGGGAGCAAGGGACAGCGAAGGAGCGAGGGATAGGGAGGGAGAGAGGGACGCGGAGTGAGGGACAAGGAGGGAGGGGCCGACGGTTAGTGAGCGAGGGGCATGGAACAAGGAAGAGACACGGAGGCAGTGAAGAGGAGTGAGCGAGGGACGGGGAGGGAGTGACTGACAGGGAGGGACGGTCAGGGAGGGTGAGAGCGAACAGTGGGATGGACGGGGTGGGAGCAAGGGACTGGGAGGGCGGGTCATGGAGGGAGCTGGAGAGGGATGGGGAAGGAGGGAAGGAGGGATTGAATGAGGGATGGGGAGCAAGGGAGCGAGGGACGGGTAGTGAGTGACTGGGAGGGAAGAAGCGAGGGAGAGAGCGAGGGATGGGGAGGCAGGGAGCGAGGGATGGGCTGGCAGCGAGGGAGTGAGGGATTGGGATGGAGCAAGGGAACGAGTGATTTGGAGGGAATGAGGGATTGAGGGAGTGAGTGAGCGAGAGACAGAGCGAGGAAGCGAGGGACGGGGAGGGAACGAGCAAGGAATGGAGAGGGAGGGAGCAAGGGACAGTGAGGGGGAGAGGGATGGGGAGAGAGCGAGCAAGCTAGCGAGGGATGGAGTGAGTGAGTGAGGGTTGGAGCAAGGGATTGAGGGATGGTGAGTGGGCGAGGGAGTTAGGGATGGCGAGGGAGCGAGGGACGGGGACAGAGTGAGGGAACGAGGAACAGAGATGGAGGGATCAAGTGACAGAGAGGGAGAGAGGGAGGGAACGAGGGACAGGGAGGGAGTGGGGGACGGGGAGGGAACAATAGAGCGAGGGACAGGGACCGAGCGAGGAAGCAAATGTGTGAGTGATGGAGTGAGGAATGAAGTGAGACAGTGAGGGTCGGAGCGAGGGAGCGAGGGACAGAGAGGGACAGAGGGATGGGGATGAAACGAGGTTGCGAGGGGTGGGGTGGGAGCAATAGAGTGAGGGAGCGAGGGACGGCGAGGGAGTGAATTACGGAGTGTGGGATTGAGGGACAGAGCGAGTGAGCAAGGGACGTGGAGGAAACGAGAAAGGGATGAAGAGGGTGGGAACGAGGGACGAGCAGGGTGTCAGGGACAGGGAGTGAGCGAGCGGGCAAGGGAGCGAGGGATGAGGAGGGAGCGAGGGACATGGAGGGATCGAGTGCGTGAGGTACGGAGTGAGGGGAGGGATGGTGGGAATGAGAGATGGGGAGGGAGGGAACGAGGTACGGGAAGAGATAGAGCGAGGGAGGGAGATGGAGTGAGGGAGAGAGGGAATGATGGGGAGGGAGGGATCGAGGGATGGAGTAAGAGAGAGGGAGGGAGTGAAGGATGGTTAGGGAGCTTGGGAGGGAACAAAAGACTGAGAGGGAATGAGGGGATGAGGGGACGTGGAGGGAGGGAGGGAGATGGAGTGAGGGCCGGGAGCAAGCGAGGGTCTGGGAGCGTGCAAGGGATGGGGAGGGTGCGAGGTTACGGGGAAGAAGCGAGGGATGGGGAAGGAGTGAGGAATGGGGAGGGAGAGAGTGACGGGGAGCGAGGGATGGGGAGGGAGTGGGCAACAAAGAGTGAGTGAGAGTGAGGGAGATGGAGCGATGGAGCGATAACGAGGGAGCGAAGGGGAGGGAGTGAGAGACGGGGGGAGAGAGAGGGACAGAGCAAGGGTGTGAGGGATGGAGCAAGGGAGCAAAGGACGGAGAGGGAGGGAGGCAGGGACAGAGAGGGAGCGAGGGACAGGGAGGGCGCGAGTGAGCGACGGATGGTGCGAGGGAGCAAAAGGACAGGCAGGGAGGGAGCGAGGGTCGTGGAGGGAGGGAGAAAGGGATGGGGAGGGAGGGAGCAAGGGACAAAGACGGAGCAAGGGAGGAAGGGAGGGACGGAGACGGTGCGAGGGACAGGGAGAGCACGAGTGAGCGAGGGACGGTGCGAGCGAACAAAGGATGGGGAGGGAGGGAGGAAGCGAGAGTCGGGGATGGAGGGAGTGAGGGACGGAGATGGAGCTAGGGAGGGAGCAAGGGAGGAATGGCGATGGATGGGGAGGGAGGGAGGGTGCGAGTGACAGGGAGTGAGACGGGTATAAACCAGCACTAAACTCAATCTGTTACCATAGCGACATGCTGCTTCATTGCTGAAACATTGAACTGAAATGAGAAAATCCTGGATGGATTGATTAATGAGTGAAGTTGATTGATGGATGAATTTGGGTGAAGGGATATTTCAGCACATTCTTCAGCTGCTGCCTGAACTTAGTCTAGGTCACGGCATAAATCGCAGTGTGTGTGCAGCAACTGAGGAGCTGCAACATGAAGCCCAATTCCTGCACAAAGCCATCTAGATACACAGAATCATACCCAAATTCATACATTCGGCCCCATGTAGAATACACCATTCATATTGACCACAACAGGATGAAATTGGCCGAGATCACAAACAGTAAAATGATGGATTTTTTTCGATTTTGCATTTCTGTGTCACACGGACTGTCCCCATCCCCATTGGTGTGAGCCCGGAGTCTCCTGCAGGCTCTGCTGGTCACTAAAATGTGTCTGACGGTGAAAATATTGAGCAGCAGAATCAGAAGAAATGGGAGAGTTGGGTTTAGAATGTGGTGGAGGAACTCGACATGAGAGACATAAGCATCGATTATCACCTCACAAAACCAGGAGACGTTGCCCAAAAATAAAGAGCTGTGAGCATAAAATACCAGAAAATGTTCTTTAAACAGCTCAGCACGGTCACTGTTCCCAGAACCACAGCCGCCGTTTTCTCACTGCATTGTTTATTTTTCAGCTTTTGGCAACAAATGGCCACAAAGAGATCAAAGGTGAAAGTGACGGTGAACCAGACAGACCAGTCAGTGGCTTAGTAAAGCAGGACGGCGTGGATATTACACATTGGGATGGACAGCAGGAAATTAAACTGTTTCTGATAAACAATGGGAACGTGTCTCAATATCAGGTCGAGGATAATGACCAGTAGATCCGCCACTGTCATGGCCCCCAGGTAACGTCTGACACATGGAGACAATCCACAATCTTTATGAAGCAGGACATAGATTGTCAATACGTCAACTGTGAGGAAGGAAAACAAATAAATTATATATCAGCCTGCAGGTATCGTTACCAGTTTGATGGAGGACCCAGTGATATTTTCAAATGTATCACTGATTTATTGAAAAAAATGAAGCTGAAATAATAAATAGTAATGTCTCAATTTCTCTTTTTGCAAAAAACGTAATGTAAAGCGCAAGAAATTCTCCCTCCCTAAAGACACAAACGCACACCCATAAGAACAGATGGTTTCTAGAACATGCTCACACACTCGATCACTTGAGAGCAGGCACAGGTCCCTTCTTTACAGTTTCTGATATGGATGGTGAAGACATTGCCGTCCTGAAGTATTCACTCCCAGTCTCTTGAAGACAAACAGAGTTTGGAAATTTCTGTCTTTTAGTCTAAATTGTTGTCAATTTTCGGTTGTGAAGAAACATGAACACAGGGAAAATGTATTCCCCCCTTTAACAGCCTGAGGGGATTTTGAAACACAGTCTCCTTCTCCCTGGAACGGGATCTTTTCCCTCGGGATCTTATCTGTTGTTCAATTAACTGACGTTCACAAATAATGTCAGTTACAGAATGTTCCGGGGAATGTTATTTATAGAATTTTCTGGGGAATGTCCATTACAGAATGTTCCGGGGAATGTCGGTTACAGAATGTGATGGAGTCATAAAGATCCACATCACAAAGGCCCTACTGTCCATCAGTTTTGGTGAGGCCCACTCAGCCTCGCTGTGGAAATCTTTCCCCAAACTCAACACAACTGGCAAACACAAATTAAAGGCATTGCCAGATCAGCTGAAGTGGTCAGTCATCTCACATTCTCAATTCACCTCACAGAACCAGCCCAGACACCACAAACCCAGATGAAATGTCTGTTCAGCATGGAGCACTGTGCAGAGCAGGCTGGTGTACTGCTCAATACAACCCAGCAATCTGTCCAGAGTGGGACACTATGCAGGCTTCACTAGTCAACTAGATCCCTGTCCAGTGTGGAGAGCTGTGCAAACCAGACGAGTGCATTGATCTATAAATTCGGACATGGTACCTCTCCAGCACGGGGGGCTGTGAAGTGAACACCACTGAACTGATCTGTAAGCCCGGAGCAGTTACCCTCCCAGCGTGTAGATCTGTACAGACCACCCCAGTGCAGTGCTCTGTAATGCTGTGTTAAATCGCTGCCCAGCGTGGGGAAACTTGCAGTCCAAACTGGAAGTGACAGGATGTGCAGCTCCCATCCATTTACAGCTCCATATCTCCAATGTGCCATGACAAGGGTTGCCATGGCTGTGAAAATCACTGCCAGAGAGTGATGGTGGGGAATCTGTATAAATATGAACAAATGGGACGGGTTGGATATATAGAAAAAGATGGGGAGATCGAGACACAGTGTCATGGAAGCTTTAGAATGCTGACATGTAGACATTTTGAGATCATCTTGCAACATGAGTCAGTTTTTCAGGAATGATGCGTGAGTAGGATATTGATGTGAGTTCAGATGATGGAGAGTTTTGAATGAGCATTTGTTCTGCATTTGTGACTGAGAGTGTGGTGAGCACAGTCTTTGGCTCATTGGGCTGAATCTAACAATAATTTGTCTCAGTGTCATTTTAACTGAGTATGACAGAGGGATAGTCTGCAGGAGGCTGAGCTAGTTTTCTGTTGCTATCTTATCAAGCTCCTCTTATTATCTACCTACGCCAGCATATTCCATCCCTCTCATTCAATGTCAGCCTGATTCTCCCACCCATCATGGCTGTTAATAGTTCCCATCGCCTGGCTGGCCCAGGTATTCCATGAACCCTGGCGCAGGTGCCATCTTTAAAAGACCAATGGGCACACATTTGAACTTTCTCAGTTCGGAGCCAGCCCGCACCGTTTACCCCGATCCTGGCAAATAAGGGACAATTGCACTTAGATTTATCGGAAGGGACACGGACATCCTGGTGGATGGGCTAGTACAAAGGAGGACCATTCTTTTAGCAGAAGAAGCCACACCACCAGACCCACCGAGCATGGCCTGAGCTCACCATCCAGCTCAGTGCAATATCTGCAGTCTGAAGAATTGTCCAGCAACACAGGACAAGCAGCAATAACCTTCCACGCTCTGCCAGGATATGTATCAATGCATTCTCACTGCCCCCTCACTCTCTCTCTCTGTCTCTCTCGCCTCCGCTACTGCCCGACACTGAAAACACTGCATTGATCCAACACTGTCGACTGATTCAATCCAGATACCTCAACACTTCCCCCTCACCTACACCATCGCTAACAGCAGGGCCACGCACATTCACCTTCATTCTTTCCCTCCCGTTCCCTCATTCCAGGAGAAACAGACTGGAATAGAACAGAAAGTGCCAAGCATGGCCGTAGTGTTCCCCACAACAGGGTCCCTCACCCACCTACCTTCGTCGCGTGGGGAGGACCCTGGAATGAGCCAGAGAGAACCAGGACGATCCGTGTGGAGATTCCAAAATATACATGTCCCACCAACCGAGGAACGAGCCCTGTTCAATGAAGGGGAATTCTCACTTTACACCCACTGTCAGTTCCATTTCCACGTGGCACAGCTTAGAAACCGTGTCCCTGATGCCATCTCCCTTTTATATCGAGCCGATACAAATGGAATCCCCGCGGTCTCAGTGGGCAGGAGTGTGGGCTCACAACACATCGTCTCCACCAGCTCCCAGGAAGGGAGCACTGAGTCTCCCTCCTACATTCCTCCTTCATACAGCTCAGATACTGAAACTAACCTCTAATATTTACTAGTGTCCCATCTTACCCTTACATCTTCAATAATCAAGCATTGAAAATCTCATAGAGTCACAGTCCCCATGGAACAACAAATACTGTCACACTTACTGGAGCGAGCAAATACTGATGTACTCTCATGGCGTGACTGAAATAATGAAATGCTGTCCACGGAATAACAGAAATCCTGACACACAACAGATGGAATGAATGAAATATTGACAAACCACAGAGCCAGAGAAATTCTGGTAGGCTCCCCTTATTTGTGCAAGTATCGGTGTATTTGTGTGTGTCTCTGTGTGGGGCAGGTCTGACACTCTCTGTGCTGTTTGATGTGATGCAATGCCACCCTCTGCTGGTCTCCACACGCCACTGCACAATTAGCAGCGGAGAATGAGAACCATCAGGTATTCATTCAGAGAGGGCCTGGGAGGCAGCAGCTCACAACACCATCCAAATTGATTTCTTCTTCATGTACTTATCTAAATGACTTTTAAACGTTGTAACTGTACCAACTTCCACCATTTCCTCTGGAAGTTTATCCCATACATGAAAGACTCTCTGTAAAATAATTGCCCCTCGTCTTTTTTAAAATGTTTGCTCCTCAAAACATAAAATACTCCCATAGTCTTGAAATCCTCCACACCCAAGAAAAGATAACAGACATTCAACTTATCTGTATCCCTCATGATTTATAAGCCTCAATCAGGTCACCCCTCAACTTCCTACGTACAAGTGAGAGAAGTCCCAGCCTGTCCAGCCTCTCCTCATAACTCAAATCATCCATTGCCAGCCCGGTAAATCTCTGCTGAACCCTCTCCAGATTAATATTATCCTTCCTAAAACAGTATGACCAGAACTGGACACAGTACTTCAGAAGATGCCTCACCTACATTCTGTACAATGTGAAAATGACATCCCAACTCCTAAATTGAGCCAAGAAGGTAGCGAACTAAATGCCTTCTTAACTATCATGTCTATATGTGAAACATACTTCAATGTATTATACCTGATGACCTAGCCCCTGGTCTGCAACACTACCAAAGGTCCTAATTTAAATTGTATAAGTCCTGACCTTGATTGTTTTCCCAAAAGTAATGTCTCACATTTATGCAAATTAAACACAATCTGCCACACCACAGCTCAATGAGTGATGTTCGAATTCCCCACACAACCCTGCCATTTTTTGAAAGACCGTCTGATCTCCAGAAGGCCTACAACCTCCGGTCTATATTTTCCCAAAGACCCTGAGCTTGGTTTGCCTTGTGCGGGCAGGTGGAGGGGTTGTGGTGGATTGCAGACCAGGCGGTGGTGAGGAGGCTCATTTTCTTCAGGTGAGAGGGATTGCCATGTGTACCCAGATGGGCCCTAGTTATGCCTGTCTCTTCATGGGGTACGTGGAACATTCCTTTTTCCAGTCCTATTCTAGCACCCACCCACAACACTTTCTCCAATGCATCAATGATATCATCAGCACTGCTTCTCTCTCTCGTCTGGAATTTGAAAACTTCAAATATTTTGCTTTCAATTTCCACCCTGCCTTCACTTTCAACTGGTCCATCTCTGGCCACTCCTTTCCCTTCTTCAACATTTCTGTTCCCATTTCTGGAGATAGACTGGCCACTAATATCCATTACAAACTCACAGACTCCCGCAGCTACCTGGACTATATATCCTCACATCCCACTTCCTGTAAAGACTTCATCCCATTCTCTCAGTTCCTCCGTCTCCGGCACATACGTTCAGATGAAGCCAACTTCGACAAGGGAGCCTCCGACATGTCCACCTTCTTCCTCAACCGAGGATTCCGTTGTTGACGGGGTCCTCAACCAGGTCCAACCCATCTCCCGCATTTCTGCCCTCACTCCTTCCCTTTCCTCCGGCAACAGCGATTATGTTCCCCTTATCCTCACCTAACATCCCACCAACATCCACATCCAGAAGATCATCAGATGCCATTTCCACCACTTTCAACGAGATGCCGCCACCAGATACATATTCCCCTCCCCTCCCTAGTCTCCCTTCCACAGGGACTGTTCCCTCTGGGACACTTTGGTCCACAATTCCTTCACCCGCAACACCTCCCCACAGCCCTACGGCACCTTCCCCTGTAACTGCCGAAGGTGCAACACCTGCCCGTTTACCTCCTCCCTCACCAGTATCCAAGGACACAACATACCTTCCAGGTGAAGCATCATTTCACCTGCACTTCCCAGAATCTAGTCTACTGCATTCGCTGCTCACAGTGTGGTTTCCTCTACATTGGGGAAACGAAGTATAGACTTGGCGACCGCTTTGTAGAACATCTATGTTCTGCTTCCAAGAAGACCCTGAACTACCTGTTGTCGGCCACTTTAACGCACCACCTTGCTTCCTGGCCACCATTTCTGTGTCTGGCTTGCTGCAGTGTTCTGGCGAAGTCCAACGCAAGGTGGAGGAACAACACGTCATTTTCCGCTTGGGGATCCTACAGCCCTCCGGACTCAATATTGAATTCTACAATCTCAGGGCTTAAACTCTCCCATGTCCCAGCCCCAACACCACATACCAGGCCTTGTTACCACGCAGCCTGTCATTACACACTCCCTGTTGTCAGTCATTAATAGTCCCTGTTAACAACTATTCACCCTCCTAGCCTTATCGTTATCAACTCCTTTGTCTGTCCAACTTCTTTCTCTCTCTTTGGGCACTTGTCGTATTGTTTACTCTCTACCCCACGCACCTCCCTATTTTCGGCATATAAACTGACATTTTCCCAGCTGCCATCAGTTCTGAGGAAGTTTCACTGGACCCCAAACATTAACTCTGTTATTTCCTTCACTGATGCTGCCAGACCTGTTGAGCTTTTCCAGCAACTTTGTTTTTGTTCCGAGAATATAATTTGTTGCCTTGTAACATTTGATGGTTTTTTGAGGAGGGCTGTCACACGTAAGAGGCAGGAAATACTGATCTGCAAAACCATCTTTTGACTTTGGAAATTATGCTCTGTTGTCATGTCTGGTGTTCAGTAATGTCTAATAGAGATTCTTCACAGTGCAGAATATGTCTGCAGAATTTCTTTCCCTAACGTTGCAGTCTGCAGATATAGTAGGAACTGCTGATTCTTTGGAATCTGAGATAACAAGGTTTAGAGCTGGATGAACATAGCAGGCCAAGCGGCATCAGAGGAGCAGGAAAGCTGACGTTTTGGGTCTGGACCCTTCTTCTAAAATGGGGGAGGGGAAGGGGATTCTGGAATAAATAGAGGCGGGGAAGACGGATGGAAGATGGATAAAGGAGCAGATAGGTGGAGTGGAGACGGGCAGGTCAAGGAGATGGGGATAGAGCCAGTAAAGGTGAGCGTAGATGGGGAGTTAAAGTGGAGGTTGGGCAATCAAGGGAAGACAGACCAGTCAAGGAGACGGGGATGAGGCTGGTAGGTAGGAGGAGGGGGTGGGGGTTGAGGTGGGAGGAGTGGATAGGTGGGAGAAAGGACGGACAGGTTCGGGAGGCGGGGACGAGCTGGGCTGGTTTTGGGATGCAGTTGGGGGCGGGGAGATTTTGAAGCTTCTCAAGTCCACATTGATACCATTGGACTGTAGGGTTCCCAAGCGAAATATAAGGTGCTGTTCCTGTAGTTTTCCGGTGGCATTGTTGTGACACTGCAGGAGGCCCAGGATGGACATGTCGTCCAAGGAATCGGACGGGGAGTTGAAGTGGTTTGCGATTGGGCGCAGGCAGTCGTTTGTCGAGAACTGAGCCTAGGTGTTCCACAAAGCGGTATCCAAGCCTCCGCTTGGTTTCCCCGATGTAGAGAAGGCCACATCAGGCACAGGGGATACAATATACCACATTAGAAGATGTGAAGATGAACATCTGTTTGATGTGGAAGGTTACCTTGGGGCCGGTATAGTGGTGATGGGGGAGGTGTAGGGACAGGTGTAGCACCTTCTGCGATTGCAGGGAAAAGTGCTGGGGCTGGTGGAGAGTGTGGAGCGGACAAGGGAGTCACAGAGAGAGCCGTCCTTCCAGAAGGCAAATAAGAGTGGGGAGGGAAATATATCCTTCAGAATAGGGTCAGATTGCATGTGGGGGAAATGGTGGAGAATGATGCATTGAATCCGTAGGTTAATGGGGTGATATTTGAGTACAAGTGGGGTTGTGTCTTTGTTTTTATTACGGGGATGGGGTGTGATGGCTGAGGTACAGGAAAAGCAAGTGATGTGGTCGAAGGCGTTTTAGACTCCTGTTGGGGGAATTTGCGACCCTTGAAAAACGAGGACATCTGGGATGCCCAGGAGTGGAACGCTTCTTCTTGGCGGCAAATGCGGTGGAGGCGAAGCATTTTGGAATAAGGGATCACAGTCTTGCAGGAAGGTGGGTGAGAGGAGGTGTAGTCTAGGTAGCTGTGGGAGTTAGTGGGCTTGAAATAGATAGCAGTTTCCAGGCCGTTACCAGAGATGGAGACAGAGAGGTCCAGGATGGAGAGAGAGTTATCAGAGATGGCCCAGGTTAACTTAAAGTTGGGGTGAAAGGTGTTAGTAAGGTGAATGAACTGTTCAATCTCCTTGTGGGAGCATTGGGGAACGCTGATACAGTTATTGATGTAATGGAGGAAGAGGTTGGTGATATTACAATGTAGCTGCAGAAAAGGGACTGTTCCACGTATTCTACAAAGAGGCTGGCATAACTTGGCCCATGCGGGTACCTATGGCCACCCCTTTCGTTCGTAGGAAGTGTTAAGGAGAAGATGTTAAGAGTAAAGACGAGTTTGGTAGGTGGATAAGAATGTTGGTGGAGGGGGACTGGTCGGGCCTGCCGGGCGGAAGAATTGGAGTAATTTAAGGCCATCTGCATGGTCAGTTAAACAGCACCATGGACGATAGGGTTCCAGAAATATCCCCATCCGAAATAATGGAACAGCCTTGCATATCAGTACAACTTCAAGGAAGTAGTATCCGCACCATCCTTAGCCAGAAGTATCGAGTGGATGATTCACCTCACCGTTGTCATGACGTCCACAAAATCACAGATGCGAGTCTTCAACCACTTAGATTAGCTGCACATGATGCCAAGAAAACGATAATGATAAAGTAAAAATACGAAAAAGATAACTGGCCCTGATGCCGTTCCCACAATAGGATTGAAGACTTGTGCTGCACAACAAGCCGTGCATCTGGGGGAAGCTGTTTCATTCCAGATACAACTCTGACAATATGGAAAATCTATCAGCTATGTCCAGTTTTCTAAGAGGAGCATAATTGCAATCTGACCAGTTGCCATGTCCTTTGTCTCATTGCGATTGTCAAATTGTTGGAAGTTGCTTTTGACAGAGCTGTCAATCAGCACTGAAATAACCTGTTCCGTGTGGTTTCTCATAGTTCCCCATGTGGAGATAGTGCTGTAGTGGAAATATCATTGGGTTTCTAATCCAGACTAGACTAATGCTTTTGCAGCTGGAGGATGTTAAAAACAACTAATAAAATATCGATGTCTCAAATCTGGTGTCAGTAAAAGTGACCTTGAAGCCAATATCGATTGTAAACATCAATTTGGTACACCAACATACTTTCAGGATGCAAATCTACCGTGCTGTCGTGGTCTGGCCGAAAAGCCTCTCCAGACACACAGACATGTGATGAACACTTCAATGTTCTCTGGAACAGCCAAGCAAGACAATCAGTTGTATCAAACTGCTCTGACGTCATAAAGGATAAAACCGGACGGAACACCCAGCATCTGTGTCGGAAAAGGGAAAAAGAAACACTGTTGTGTGGCACCTACAGAGGCTTCCTTCCTGATATCTGAGAGCTTATGAGAACATTTAAAGAGCTTTCGCACAGATGGTACAGAAGCATCGGGAAAGGACAAGGCCATTCAACTAATTTAGTGTTCCCCATTCTAGTTCATGGCTGAACATCTCTTCAATGCACTTCTCCCACACAGTGTACATATTTATTAATGTGATTAATCATTGAAAAAAAAAGTACAAAATAGCAACTGCAGTAGTCCCTTCGGTCCATTGATTTTCCTCCACCACTCAGCATAATAATGCTGATCCTTTCTCCCCATCCCGTACTCCTGTCCTCTGCCCATACATTTAGTGTCTAGAAATCCTTATTTATATTCACTGCCTGGCTTGCACAGCCTTGCGTGCCAAAGTATTCCCCAGGCTTACCAGTCTCTGTGTGCAGACATTAGTTGTCATCTCAATGCACAGTGGCCTGCCTGTACCGAATACTGTGGCCCCTTATTTTAGACATCCCAGTCAATAGCATTATTCTCCCTGCTTCCAAACTGTTTCACTCCGTGAATGTTTTATATATTACAATGATGTTTTCACTCATTTCCCTAAACCTCATGGAATTTTGGCCGAGTTGACTTGAACTCTGCTCAAACAATAAACCTGTCATCCCAGATATCAGTCTGGTCATCCTTTGCTGCCGTCCCTCAATATCAGGTTTATCCTTTATGAGGTATGGAGACCAATACTGCGCATAATATAACACAATGTTCGAGGACTGGTCTCATCAAACACCTGGTCTCCAGTAATATAAACAACCTTCTAACACAATCCTCTGTCTCCTGCTATTAAGACGATTTTGAATGTGACTTGCCAAATTACCATTGATACCGTTGTGTTTTACATTCTTTATCAGTTTCTCATGTGGAACTTTGTCAAAAGGCCTTGCTGAAAAATCATATAAGTGACCATCTTGAGAGAAATCAATGAAATTTGTTAGACATGACTTACCTCTAATAAAGTCATCCTGACTACCTCTGATCAAACCTTGTCTCTCTAAACGCAGAACAATTTTGTCCTTTCCTATTTTCTCCCATGGTTTTCCTAACACTGATCTGATAATCACTGGTCTATCGCTGTCCGGTCTATCTCTGCACCTCTTCCTGTGAAGAGAAACCACATTAGCTGTTCTTGAATCCTCTGGCACCTCCCCCTTGGCGATTCTTATAAATTTGGATCAGAGATTTCCCTCTCCTGTCTCCGACAGCTTCCTTTAATGCAGATCAGCCAGACTAGGGGATTTGTTCAATTTCATACCAGCCAAAACCATCAATCCCTGCTTGCATCGGGTATCCATCTGCTCAAGGGCTGCGCAGTGCATCTTCTTGAATTCTGTCCCCGAATCCTCCTTCTCCCAATTAAAACAGACGTGAAATACTCATCTATTATTGTTCACCAGCTTCACACAGATTGTCCCTTTGTTTCTGATAGGCCCGAATTGTTCCCTGGTTATTCTATTCCACTTGATGTACATGCAGAATATTTCCGGATTCTCTCTCATCTCCCCTGCTTGCTATTCCCCATGCCCCTGTGTTAGTCAGTCACATCTGTGTGAACTTCCTAAGTTTCACTGTGATCACTCTCAGTCTTTTAAACTCTGGAGAACACAAAACGAGTTTTCTGATCAGACAATCTTGCCATCTGTGGCAGTAATCTCGAGAATATTCACTGCCTTTCCTCTTCGTTCAGTATACTCTTTCTTAGAAAACTGTACACAATACTTCAGGTATAGTCTCACCAACACTCCATGGAACTGCTGCAGGACGTCGTTACTTCTGTATCCCGATTCCCTTTAAATGAAGGTAAACCTAGCTTTCACCTTTCCATTTGCGTATGTTCCTCCCTACACCCTTTGCTTTAATTTACTAACTCACTGTGTGATCTCTTGGAAAATCCTTCTGAATATCCATATGTACCACATCCACTATTTCTGCACTGTCTATGTCTACAAGAAATATCTTCAAATAATTTAAAAAAGAAAGCTCGTCAATTATAATTTTCATTTCATAAATTCATTTGTATTCTCTCTAATTTTGCTACTACTTTCTAAATATCAATGTCACATCTTTTATAATAGATTCTAACAGTTTCCCTCCATTGAATTACAAGTTAACTGGACTGTAGTTGGTCAGTCTCCCCATTCTTCTCTTCTTAAACCATTTGATTATTTTTATAACCTTCCAGATATACAGATTGGCTTCCTGCCTTTGCAGAAAGTATAGGAAAATAACACAGTGATCCCCAAATCAATCAATATATCTACTGTTATGTCCTCCAAAATTCTATGATGAGGTACATCTGGTCAGACTTATCGATGTTCAGTCCAGCTATGTTTTCAAATACTACCACATCACTGTTATGAATGATTTTAGTCTTTAGTTACACAAGTCCCACGGTCACTTAATATGTCTGGGAGATTTTCTGAATCTTCCTCCATGAAGGCAGGCACAATGTTACTATTTAGTTTCCCTCTAATGTCTCTATTCTCTGCAATAAATTATACTGTCCGTACATTCACTGTTCCATATTTGATCTTGTTTTCATTTTTGCTTTCTAGATGTCTTTATATTTCTTTTTAGTTTACATTCTTGTTCTCTTTTCGATTTTTTAAAATCTGATTTTTGGTTAAATGTCTCTGAATCCATTGGTTTACCACTATACCCGCCATTTTCACAATCTACTTCCTTTGATCTAATGCAATCTTTAACTTCTTCCATTAACAATCATTCAGTCATCTTTCCCTTTTGCTGTTTGCACTCGGGGGGTATACGTATATTGTACACCTTACAATGTTTCTGTGAATCACAGATATTGTCTGTCTTCCATTAAGACGTTATACATGTACTTTTCCAACTCAATGAAGTCATCTTGCCCCTCATACCTTCATGGTTTGCCTGAAACAGGTTTATAACTGTAATTTTTAAAAAAAAAGTTTCCAGATGGCATGTAAAATTCAAGATCAACACTACTCCCAGAAACTCCTTTACAGCAAGGTTTTCAATTTGCTGTTCTGATCACACAATGCCAGTTCCTAAATAGCCTGACCTCTAGCTTGGCACTCAACATATTGTTGCAAATCTAAGAAAACCATCTCACAGGCACTCGTGAAGTGCATTTTCCCCAGCATTAGCATTTGGATGGATAAACACAGTTTAGAGGAAAATTGAATCTGTCCATTACTACTGTAGTACCCACAGACCTGTATATCTAATTTCCTGTTTCATAACATAACCAATGTTTATATTGCAGTTTTGTCTTTGAAATATAACTCTGATGAATATTTGCTTCTCCTTGCTGTCTCTCAGCTCCATTTTAACAGATTACCGAATCTGAATGATGTGGGATCTGGGGAGATTAGTGGTAGATTCAGTCAGGATATTTTGCAGGGCCTGTCTCAACGTTGAGATCATCTCACCACATATTATTCATTCTTCGCAAGTGTCATTGTGACATTTTCACCAGATCTCTCGTAGAGAAGGACAATGATACATCAACAATGCTGTGCCTTCCTCCAGACAGCTGACCCTGCTCTAATCGTGGTTGGGAACTTTACAGCAGACTGACAAAATGTTGCTTCTAATGTACAGGATTTAGTGAGATCACGTCTGAAGTAGTGTGCACAGAGTTAGTCTCCTCACTGAAGAAAGGATATTGTTGCATTGGAAGCAGTTCAGAGATAGTTCCCTCAACTGACTCCTTCAATGAATATGTTATAAAACTGAAGTGGACCCCTGTTTGAGAAATAAAACTGAAACACCCAGAGAGGAGTGCGTCGCCCGATAATCTGCTTAAAGCAATGTGGAAAGTGGTGTAATCTTTTTATTCGACAGCTTTTAACGGTTAAATGAAATAAATTCCTGACACCCACGCTATAATCAACAAGTAACAATTTATTTATTTAACTCTAATCCTGAACAAATTAACTAAACTATTAACAACCCAAATGAACGCCTTCCAACTACTAACAATTCCCAATCAAAACAAATTCTAATTGAATGTTGTCCCAAATACATATAAGTTCCACTTATATAAAAAAGATTAAAAAATAGAATTTATTCTTTCGAACTTACAGCCAGGTTACAGCTTCTGGAATGCTCTGTGCTTTCTCTGTCGAATGTTCTTTCAGGAATGTTTTCTACGTCGAGTGTTCTGTCATAAATATGAACTAGTTGTGCCTTTGGTTCCTTTGATTTAGATAGTGCTTTCTCTAAGGCTGAGAGAATTCTGTAAGAGCCAGTGATTCTCTCTTTGTAGCAGAGTGCTGTTAACTTGGGCAGATGGCAGTTAGCTGTCCTGTGTTTTTTCCAACTGCCCTCTTCTTTTATACCCTTGATGACATATCAATTTTTTGCAACAGGATTAGCCCTATGTTGTCAAAATCATGCAATTTAAATTCAGTTGTTTTTGTCCTGGTATCTAAATGCCTGGGTCAAATTAATTGCCTGAATTCAAAACTTGTTGTCTTGATAACAAACTAAAACTGCTACTTGAACTGCTAATTACTCTGCGCTTTGACAAAAGTGTTTCAATTCAAGCTGCTCTGTGCACCTGCAAACGCAAACACTGCTGCCCAAAGACGGCCAATTTGAAGCTTGAATCACAGAGAAAAAGCACACGATCTTTTAAAAGCACCACATACTGTTTTGCCCCTCCCCCAGCACTTTGCGACCACCAATGTTTTACAAACATCAAATTCCAACGTCCTACCTGCCAGTCCACAAATACTCTACCTTTCTTCACAACACCAATAAGGAAAGGATGATCAGGTTAACTCAAAACTCATTGGAGTTTACAAGATTGAAAGATAAACTTATTTTTAAGTAGAATGTGTCCATTCAACCATTCATGCCCCTTGCACAACAATCAGGAGTGACCTTTCACAGCTGTGTGCCCATGACACAGAAATTGAGATAAAGGTTAAAGAAAGGGAAGAAGTTAGAATTCTTCACTAGGGAACAAAAAGTAGTGAGCAAAGTATTGGGATCCACGATAAATTGTCAGAATACACTGCCAAGGAATTAATAACAGGAGATTTGCAAAGTCAGACCACAATCCATCACGGTCAGCATGGTTTCCTGAAGGATAAATATTTGCTCGAGTTTGAATCATTTGCTCGAGTCCTTTAAAGATGGCAGCACTGTGGTTCGGTGTTTAACACTGCGAGCAAGGTGGATAATGTTTTTGAATGAAGTGTCAGACAAGTGATTAATCCATAAAATAAGTGCGCATGGGGTAAGAAGTAATCTTTTAGCTTCGATAGTGGATCGGTGAACCAACAAAATAGACAGGGATGGAATAGAGGGTCGTTTTCTGGTTGACAACTTTTGAGGTTCCCAGTCTTTTTCAGTTCCCAGTCCCAAACTATTTGCAATCTATGTTATTTCCTGTAAAAGGGGGTAGAAAATTCTATAGCCACTTGTTAGAAGACACGGAAATCAGTGGAAAAGTAGGATGCTATGAACATGTGTAAAATGTGCAATTGGATTGGGATCAGTGCAGTGAATGGAGCCAACTTTGGCAGATGAAATTTAACGTGGATAAGTATGGCCTTATCCATTTTAGCCAGAGTGATGGAAAGGCAACTTATTATCTCAATGGAGAGAAACTTGAGAGTGTTTCGGTGCAGAGGGATCTGAGCATCATTGTATCTATCACAGAAAACTCACATACAAGTCCAGCAGGTAATCAACAAAGCAAGCGCAATTTCAGCATCTATTTCTTCAAAAAAACAAATAGAGTTCATAAATGTTGGGATGTGTTGCTGCAATTATTGCAAGCCTCTAGTGATCGTTCAACTGGAGTACTGTGTTCAGTTTTGGTTTCCTGACTGAAGGAGGGATGAAGTTGCATTGGAGGCAGTTAAGAAGAGGTTCACGAGATTGATTCCAGAGATGGGGAGTTTGTCTTATGGACAGAGATTGAGCAGTACAGGTCTATATTCTGTGGAGTTTAGAGGAATGAGAGGAGAACTCACTGAGATCTGTAAGAAGCTAAACGTGATTGAGATTGCAGATATGGACTGGATATTTCCTCATGTGTGTCAATCTAGAACAAGAAGCCATAGTTTTCACATAAGGCAGAGCAGATTAAAAGTGGGGATGAGGAGAAATTACTTCTCTTAAAGGATTGTGAAAGTGTCTAATTCAAGACCCCCGAATGTATTGGATGCTGGGACATTGAGTAAATGAAGGATTATGGAGTGCAGGCAAGAAACTGGCACTGAGGCCAAGATGACATCAGCCATGATCACATTAAATGCCAGAGGGGCTGAATTGCTGACTGATTGTCACCGTTCTTATTCAGTCCTTCGAATGTGTCACACAAGAATGAGGGAGGACTGGTTATCAACAGGAACCAGACATTCGGGATATATCAGTCTTGATCAGTTTGACAGAATGTAATAAGTGGAGACATATTGTGACCAGTGCTGGGTCCTGTATACAATCTATAACAATGATCTGGAGGAATTGAACAAATGTGCTGTAACTACATTTGGCGATGACACTAAGATAAACGGGAAATTAAATGATCAAGACAAGATATCTGTAAATGGATATCGACAGGTAAAGTCAATGGATGATTAGTTTGGCAGGTGGGATGAAACATGATACATCACCTGTCACTTTTCTTTCATTTCCCCAGAAGGACATTAGAGCACCATTTGGGTTTTTATGACAATTGATAGCTATCATAGTCTCCTTCCCTGAGAACCGAAAAGCACAAATTCAGCTCAATTTCACAACCTGCTCCGTCACTGGGAATATGTTATAATCGATTAAAGTTGGAATAGTAGAGAATTTAGAAATGCATTATATAATCAAGTAGAGTCAGCATGGTTTCCTGAAAGGGAAATCATAGCTGACAAGTTAATTAAAATATTTTCACGTGGAAACAAGCAAGATGTGGGGGGTGATGGCCGAGTGGTATTATTGCTGGACTGTCAATCCAGAAATCTAGATAACGTTCTGGGTATTTAGGTTTTAATCCGGCCATGCAGGTTGGTGGAATTTGAAGACAATAAATCACTGGAATTAAGAATCTAATGATGACTTTGAATCCATTGTCGATTGTCATAAAAACCCATCTGGGTCACAAATGTCCTTTAGGGAACGAAACTGCTGTCCTTACCTGGTCTGCCCTACATGTGACTCCAGATCCACAGCATTGTGGTTGGCTCTTATCTGCCCTCTGGGCAATTAGGGATTGGTAATAAATGCAGTGCCGCGCTCATCCTGTTAATGAATTAAAAACAACATCAGGGCTGGGAGTTACCTGGATGCTCTGCTTCAGGAGGCAGTCAGACCCTTCAGATTAATTAGATCAAATTCAGTCAGTTGTCAGGAACAAAAAGGTGTGACCATGAGTGAGACAGTTAGATTAAAACAAAGGGAATGCTGATGGAGCCTCAGCGCTTGAGCTTGTCGATCAGGCGCGATATTCTTGCTCCCTGTGTGGATGAGAGCATTAGCTGCAGGGTTGATGAGCAAACTGACCACAGCACTGTGGTATAGGGGCTCACTCAAGAGGGGGCAAAATAAAAGAAGTGTTTCTGTAATTGGGGATAGTATCGTCAGGTAAGTAGACACTCTTCTCTTTTGTCAGAAACGGGAGTCCAAAAGGATGTGTGGCCTACGTGGTTCTTGTGATCAGGATATCTCATTTGTGCTGCAGGGGAACTTGGAGTGGGAGAGGGGCAATCGTATTATCAGCATAGACAGAAAAGAGGAATGACATTCTGCTGGATTCATACGTGTAGCTCAGGGCTAAATTAAAGAGTGCAACCAAAAAGGTAATACCTTCTGGATTCTTACCTAATCCATAAGCAGACAGGAACAAGGTCAACAAAGTTAAAGAGGTAAATACATGACAGAGATTGTTTGTGAGACATGGGTTCAAATTCATTGGACATTGACGTCAGTACTGGGGAAGGACGGAGGTGTTCTGATAGTTCAGACTCCACCTGAATCATGCAGGGACCAAAGCCCTGGTGAATGACATAACTCGGGTGTGTATGTAAGAATAATAAGGTTGTAATATTGGGTGACATGAATTTTCCAAACATTGACTGGCACTACCATTGTGTTAAATCTTGGGAAGTGAATGTTTTTTTAAAAATATGCTTGAGAAATTATTTTTGGACTGGAGGCCTGTCGCGAGGGGTGTTCCACAGGGATTCATTCTGGGTCCTCTTTTGTCTGTCATTTATATCAATGATTTGGATGAAAATACAGAAGGCTAATAAGATTGTGGACGACAACAACTGGTGGCATAGTAGACAGTGAAGATAGTTTTCTACCATTACAAAGTGAACTTGATGGAATCGGAAAATGGATGCAAAAACGGCAGATGGAGTTCAATCTGGATAACTGCAAGGTACTGCATTTTGGTACAACAAACTAGGGTAGGGCTTATACAATTCATGGTAGAGATTTGGGGTAGTATTGCAGAACAGAGTGACATAGGTGTGCAAGTACATAATTCTTTGAAGTTTGTGTCACATGGAGTTAAAAGATATTTGGCACACTTGCTTCCATTGCTCAGTCCATCGTATATTGGGGTTGGGATGTTATATGGAGCTTGTACAGGACATTTGGGAGGCCAGTTCTGGAATATTGTATCCAATTATGGTTCTCCAGTTTTTAGAGGGATGTTTTTTAAGATGGAAAACGTTCAGAAGAGATTTATGACGATGTTGCCGTGAATGGAAGGCTTGACGTATAAAGAAAGGCTGGATAGGCTGGGACTTCTTTCACTGGAGTTTAGGAGGTTGAGAGGCGATCTGATAGGAGTTTCGTAAAAAATGAGGGTGTAGATAGACTTAATGATATTATCCTTTCCATAGGATGGGGGATTTCATGACAAGGAGACACATTTTCAAAGTGAGAGGAGAGACATTTTAAGAATACATGAGGGGCTTATTCACAAAGAGGGTGGTTTGCATGTAGAATGAACTTCCTGATGAAGTAGTGGCTGTGGGCACAATTACAACATTTAAAAGACATTTGGCTAAGTACATCAATAAGAAAAGTTTGAAGGTATATGGGCCAGTAGCAGGCAGGTGGTATTAGTTCAGTTTGGGATTATGTTCGGCATGGACCTGTTTGACCGAAGGGACTGTGTCCATGGTATCTATGTAAATGTTCCTACTCAAGAAGGAGCAAAATTTGACCTTCTCATGGGCAATAAGGCAGAGCAAGTGACTGAAATGACAGTACGGAAACACTTTAGAATTGGAGTGAACAATACAGGTGAGGTTCAGTACTGTCAGGAATTAATAAATAAGGATGGAGAGTGGAGAAACTGAGTGGACAAGAGCGTATTTAAAAAAAAGAAAAGCAAAACAATAGAAAATCTTTGAAAACCTTATACCTAAATGCACATTGCATTTGGAATAAATTGATAAGCAGACAGGACAAACAGAAATAATTCGGAATGACCTGTTGGGGATCATTGAAACATGGTTACAGTAGGATCAAGACTGGGGATTTAATGTCCATGCATACTCGGTATTCCGAAAGAATGGACGAAAAGGAGCAGGAAGTGGAGTTTCTGTATTGCTCAAGGATAATATCAAGGCTGTATTAGGAAATTATATTGGCATGAGGGGACAAAACGATAAATCAGTCTGGGTAGAAATGGAAAGTAAGTGAAGAAACCTCTTGGTTGGACTAATTTTCAGACAAACTCCACAGTCCTTCCGAAGCATAGGTCATGGTATAAACTGAGAAATAACAAGTGCTTGAGAGAAGAACACAATTGTACTTATGGGTGGTTTGAATATGCATATTGATGGGATTAATCAATTTGGCATGGAGAACAATTCATAGAGTGTATGAGAGATTGTTTCTTAGAGCAATTTGTCATAGGAACAACCAGAGGACTGGTTACTTTAGATTTGGTATTATGTAACGAGGAAGCATTGATAAATTGTCTTGTGCTTAAGGACATGCTTGGAGGAGTAACCACAACATGTGAGAGCTGCAAATTCGGGTTGAAAGCTGGAACACAAGAGTCGCACACGGGAGTTTTGGTGTTGGGCAAAGCTAACAATACAAGTCTGAGGAGGCAGTTGTCCCGAGTAGACTGGGCAAAAATATTCAAGGACTGAACAGTTGAATAATAGAGGCAAATATTTAGGAAAATGCTAAACACCTCTCCATTAAAGTAATTGTCTGAGAAGAAGGGGAATGGTATAAAGGTGAAAAAAATCATCCATGGCTTGACAAGGATGTCAATGACACCATGAAGACAAAAATTTGGATCTATCGTACTGCACAAGTTAGTCGCTCTTTGGAGGATCCGGGGAGACAGTGTTCGAGTGGTATTATCACTGAACTTTTAATTAAGTGACTTGGATAATGTACTGGGGACCTGCGTTTGAATCCTGCTGTGACAGATGGTGGAGTTTAAATTCAAAGCTAGAATTAATAGACCAATACTGGTCATGAATCAATTGTTAGGAAAAACCCAAGTGGTTCGCAAATGTCCTGTCGGAAAGGAAACTGCCATCCTTAGTTGGTCTGGCCTACATGTGATTCCAGAACCACTGCAATATTGTTGACTTTTTCCTGCCCTTTGGACAATTCGTGATGGTCCCAGCCAGCGATGCCTACATCCAGTGAATGTTATGTGGTTGGCATGGAGGAGCTGAACTGAAAGGTCTGTTTCCGTTCGTTATAACTCAACGGTTTTATGATTTGATGTTGGTGCATACACAGTGCTCTTGGGAGGAAGTCTCAGCAGTGTAACTTGTGTGTCAGTGTTGCTGGCAGTGAGCATTACTGGAGGTGGATAGAGTGTTAAACAAGCCGCCTACTTTTTCCTTGATAGAGTTGCTGCAGCCGTGCTCATCCAGGCACCTGAGGATCTTCCACCACACTCCTGCCTGGTTTCTTGTAGATAGTAGATAGTCTTTGGGGAGTTTTAGGAAATGAGTTACTCGCCACAGAATTTCCAGCATCAATCATGTTATTTTACATGGCTGCACCAGTTGAATTTCTGATCAGCAGTTACGCACAGGGTATTTGTTTTTGGAAGTTGATCTTCTCGCTGAATATCAAAGAAGGTCTTTTGGATTACCTCCTGTTGATTGTGACAGCAGCTTTAAAGAACTGTTCTTGTTAGCCATACATGAGGTAAATCTGAATGGGGTCCACATATTTTGGAATAAGGACGGAGACTGCTGCAGGAACTGAGGATTGTGAAACGGTGCTGAGGAATTATTTGGGTGGCTGGTGTTTTCCACCCCTGTCAATATGGTCTGTTATTTTTCGAGCATTCACAATCCTGGCAAAAACAGAAACATTGTCTTTCAAAATGCACCTTCGACTCACAGGAACATGAAACCAGATCCTGGAAACATGCGACAAGTTCATCAGCACTGGAGGGGAATGGGAGTTCGCAATTGGCAGGAAAACATGGACATTCTCAAAGTGCGTCCGTGGGAAGAAGGACCTTATTCTTCTTTTGAGAAATGATACCCTTACTGCGAAAAGTATTTGTTATAATGTAGGAAAACTGTATCCATGTCATTGGTTTTGTTAAAATGATAGTGGCAAACACTCGGAATAACCTTGCACTGATCATTTGAAAAATCTTGGATGTTTTCAGACATAGCTAGGATGTCCTAGGTTGAGTAAGTGCCAATAATTCATGAGATGATGCTGATTTGTAAAATAATCATTTACTGAGCACAGCTGATGAAACTGAAAAACAAGTGCCGTTGTTTAGTACTTCGGAATAAATCAGAGCTTTTATGGCTGCCACCACACCTAATCAAACAATCGCGAAAAGGCCCATCGAGTCTTCACCACCAGGTGCTGATGCAAGTGCTTTTTTAAAGTTTGTGATCTTACCTGCCTCAACCACCCTCCTTAGCAATGCATTTCAGACACATACCACCTTCTGGATTCAACACAAATTGCACAAATGCTTTCTCAACCGCTTACCGTTCAATTTAAAAGGGTGCCCCCTTTTTCTTGACCCTTCGTCGAAGGTGAACAGCTGCTTTCTGTTCACCCTGTCCGTACCTCTCATGCTCTTACACACATCGATCAGGCTCCTCCCTCAGCTTTCTCTGCTCCAAAGATAATCACGACCAAATCTAGTATCTCTTCATAGTTTGAGTACTTTCTTGCCTTGCTACTGCTGAAGTGCATCAACTCACATTTATCAGTGTTAAATTTCATCAGCCACTGATCTGCCCACTGAACAACCTGTTTATATCGTCCTGTCCTCCTCACTGTGAAACACCCGGCTAATCTTTGTGACATCCACAAAATTATTTATTATATCCTCTCCGTCCACGACCTCCCACATTCTCATCATCATTATTTATGAATATCACAAACAAACCTTGATTTTCTTCCTGCTCTCCAGATGTTATTCGCAGAGGAATAATAGAAAATTCTAGACTCTTGTTTCTCTTATTTTAGTGAATTTACAGTGTGATGCAGTCCAGTTCTTTTGTGAGGGAGACACAAATAGTATTTTGTACATGGAGTTGAATTTTCTTTTTATATTCTGCCCCTCTGCATTTTACATTCTTAAGGCTTTAACGTCATTAATGTTGGGTTGATTTTTGGTATCTTGTACTGAATGTTTTATATTTTACATGGGCCTGGAGCGTGTTCTTCGTAACAGTCCCCACAATCGTCAGAGCTGAAGGAATTCTTCAACTGCAGGATGTAAACAGCCTAATTCATGAAGATTGTTTGAGAGAGCTAGAATAATGAGGACAAAGATACAATTAAATTCTACATTATGGACACATTGTAGGCAATCAAACCATATTCTCGTGTCTACCTTGAACAAAATGTTAAGACAATGCACGAGGGGAGAAAAACATTTCATCTGCACTTGATGGAAATACAGAAATGCCGAGTCATTGTAAAATCTGAACAAGAATCAAGTGTTAGAAAAGAAACAGAAGAAATCTTTTCTGAATTATCAATAGAAACCAGAACACGATTTTCCTGAACAGAAATGTTTGATCGCCCATCAATCTCGCTTCTTCAAATACACGCTTTTCCTGGTCACTCATACGTCACCTGCCAGTCCTCTTCCTCCTTCCTTGCACTTCTGCTTCCCTTGCACTGCCCTTCTGCTGCTACGTACCCTTCCACTGACCATCTCCCTTCACACTCCTCCTTTACCACCCCCACTGCATGTCATACCTGGGTCCTGGTTTCTCCCTCCTGCCCATACCTCCCTTTCCCTTTTTATCTTCCAACTAGGATGATAGAAGCTGCTGATTTCCTTGTTGCATCAGTGAATGATGAGTTTGAAATGATCAATGTCCAATTGGAGCAGACAGTAGTGTGTGTTTGCCAATGTCTGATGTACTGGAAATGGGATAGTTTTGTTCGCCATCGTCAGAGCGAAGCTTCGTTCTGGCCTTCTGACAGGACATTTAACCAAACAGCCTCATTAAGAACAGGAAAAACATCTCCTGACAGAATCGGAAGTCCATGCCGAAAATTTCTTTGGAGTATTGTGAGGTCAGTGAGCACATTGTTCAAAAGCACTGCATTCTGTGCTTTCGCTCTTTATTGTTTCAGCTGATGTTCCAAAGTCACTTGAAGTGAGATCAGAGTAACTTCCCATGCCACGAGTCGTACTTGACTTTCTGCGGCATCAAGGACCCAGAACAAAATGTGAACAATGGGAATTCAAGAGAACCCTGCACAGGTAATGTCCTCAGCTGAACAATGGGAATATTAATCTCTGCAATTTGATATGCAAATCATATGTCATCCTGGATAGGGAATAAATTGTTGTTCCTTGACGATACGGTGGTGAAAAAAATATTGGGAAATCCTTGCGAACAGCTCTGTGCATACACCTGCATCACTTAAATGAGAAGAGTTTCAGGAAGGCAGCTCTGTGTCACATTCTGCAGAGCTATTGGTGATGACAAATAAAGTCTGCCCTTCCTAGTGCCTGCTAAAATCAATGGATAACAATGTCCTACTTAAAATATCAAGATATTTCATTTTTTCACAGCTTAGTCTAAAGTCTCAGAAAGGTAAGGCTTTGCTAGATGAGTGACATCAGGAGCACGGCATCACATTGAGGCAACAATATCCATAGTTTTCAATCAGTTGCTTTCAGACATCAATGCTGAGCACTATAGTGACGAGATACCAAGACGTTGACCCTCCGCCTGGCTCTATCCGTTCAGTTGGACAGGAACGAGCAGATTGTGTGGTGACGTTGCCTGGGACGGAATCCTGCTCACAGAATCCTGCTTTACAGCCAGAGTCTGACCGTTGCTTGATGAGTCCGTGAGAAATATAATGCAGCTCACTTTTACATTTTGTACAGCAAAGAGTTAATATCACTTTTTATAAAAGTGATATTACTTTTATCACTTTTATAAAAGTATATGTCTTAAAATAAACCAAATGCGTTGTTTTTCAGTTGAAAACAACTGAAGTGAAAATAATTAAATTATCAGAGTACACACCTAATTATTGCAGAATTTAGTGACTCTCGTAAACAGCTGAATCATGTTCACATCAGTGAACACATCATCTTCCAGTCAGCAAATCTGTTATAAATAAATTTAAAACAAAACCCTGAATTCAGCCGCAGTGCTAGCAGGCCTCACCTCTAACTCCAAAACACTGCCCATCTCCTAAATCTGTCCAGAGAGTACCTAAACTGGACTTGGACTGATAGTCACACAATCCCTCACAACAAACCTGTTAGAGGCATCCCCGAAAAACAAGGAAGTGCATGGTGCAGATTGGCCAATGAACTAGCACCGGGCTCATTGCTGGTCCAAATGCAATTCAACATTTGTAAAAAATGACCTGCCAGCAACCACATCTCATACTTTTATCTCTGTTGATGAATTCTGGTGTGCCACCTAACCTATGTAATTGTGCACCTTGGACCCGATCCTGAACGAAGGTATTGTAAAGTTGATGGACTCCTGCAGCATGTGTTGCCTTACATTGAATCCCTCATTCACAATATCCAGTGCATGTTACTCCACACATCAGTGTCCAAACAGAATTGTCCAGCGACAATGATTGTCAGCATGTTCCCAACCAAACATTCTTGCGTGTGACTGGAGATAGGAATTTCTGTGGAAATGTACTCAGCATTCTAATTATTAACAGCTAAGCCTCATCACTGAAGGCCGACATCCTTCGATAATACCCACTTTCCGATAGTTCAAAAAGGACACATCTACCCATTTTTTCAGTTCAATTTTATGATAGCAATATGATGAGAACAGCACACAAATCAGAATAAAGGACTTTGAAATTATAAGTCTTGTTACCACACCCAAGATCAAATTATTAATAAGTGCAAGGACTTTGAAAATCTACAACTAGATTTTTTTTCCACTTGTACTAATATTGTGTGCTAACATTTACAATTGTTTTCATGGCAACAATATCATGGTGTCAGATCAAACTTTGACCAGGAAACCTCCTGCTGAATCGTATCCGTCAGCTGGTGGATCAGCCTTTGAATTATCCAGTACCTCCAACTGTTTCTTCATATCACAGAAAATGAATTGAATTAGTTGAAGGTTGCAACCTGTAATGTTGGGAATCTTTGGAGGAGGCTGAAACAGATCATCCCACTGACATTTCTGTCTGAACATTGTTGTGAGTGTTTTGGCCTTGTCTTTTCTACTGTTCTGTGGAAGGGTCACTGGAACCGAAACGTTCACTCTGATTTTTTTTTCTTCACAGGTGCTGCCAGACCTGCTGAGCTTTTCCAGTAACTTCTGTTTTTATTATCTTTTTTACTGTTGTGCTTTTCCATCATTGAGGACGGTGATATTTGTGGAGCTTCCTCCTCCAAAGAGTTCTTTGATTGTCCAATACCATTCAGAACTGGATGTCACAGCACTGCAGAGAATAGGTCTGATTCGTTGGTTCTGGGTTCACTTAGAGCTGTCCATCATTTGCTGCTTGTTCTATTTGCTGAGGAAGTGGTCTTCACCTCATTTATAGATGGGGCTGCTGCTGCTTTTGGCAGGCTCTCCTGTATTGTTCATTGAACAAGGGTTTATCCCTGGTTTGATTGTCATAATAAAGTCTGGGATATGCTGGACAATGCTATTCAAAATCGTGCTGGACTATCCTGCTGTTGTTGGTGACCCATATCATGTCTCATAACACAGCGTTGAGTTGCCAAATTTATTTGAAATCTAACCCATTTAGCGCAGTTATAGTATCATACACATGACGGAGGGTATTCCCAATGTAAAACTGGGACTTCACTTCTCAAAATAGTGTGAGCAGTAGTCACTGTTACTGATACAGTCATGGATCCATGTTCATGCATCCGTTAGATTGGCGAAGATGAGGTCCAGTACGTTTCTCCCTTTTAGTCGGTCCTTTCCCACCAGTTGCTGCCCCAGCCCAGCAGCTATGTGTTTTCAAATGCAACCATCTCGATCAGCAATGCTGCTGCCGATCCTCTCTTGTTGGTGGTTTTGAAATGGACCACCCTGCATACATTCTCCTTCTTTTCCACTCTCTCAGTGTTTCCTCCAAGTGCTGTTCAATGTGGGGGAACGCTGATCCACCAGTCCAGGGAGATGATTCAGCCAGAAGCTTCTGTGTCAAAGTCTGATCTGACACAATGAGGATTCGTTATGTCACATTGTTGCTTGACTGATCTGTAGAATGGCTCTCCCAATTTTGTCACTAGCCCCCAGATACTAGCAAGAACGACTTTGCTGTGACTGCAGGGCTTCTTATTTTTGTGGCTATCAACTGAAGGGGCCGAAGGGCCTCTGCTGTCCTGTATGACACTGACTCCACGGCTCTTGGAATTAAACCCTCCACGGTCTCACTCCTTAAGTTACTCCCAGCTCCTTGTCTCTGCTAAGATTTCTACAATTTGTTTACCATTAATGTGCAATTCTGTATTTTTAAACTGTCCAGCTGAGCCTTTAACTTTCATTTCCATCACCGCTAGCTGCTACATCCATTTCCTTCCGCATCACTCCCTATCTCTCTCGCCTTCTCCAGTCCCACTTGCCCTGCCTATCTCTGTGACCTCCACTTGCCACATTCAGCCTCCTTATCTCATTCGCCTCCGACAGTCCCTTAGCCTTACCTATCCCTCTAAACAACTCCAGCCCCACTCACTCTCCCTAGCTCTCTAACCTCCCAGCCCCATTCAGCCTCCTGATTTCTCTAAGCTCCACCAGCCCAATTCACACTCCCTATCTTTTCCACCTACTCAAGTCCTTCCTATCTCTCTAACATCCACCAGCCCCACTCACTTTCCCTGTCTTTCTTTAAAAAGCCCCTACAACCCTCTCTATCTCTCGATCATCCTCCGGCCTCATCACTCTTCCCTTTCTATCCAACCTCCTCCTGCTCGTACAGCCCTCTTTATCGCTCTAAACTCCAGCTGCTATACCTCTCCCCTTATACTGTGAATGAATGAAGAATAATATCTATGTAACCTGTTCCGGCATGCACTGGCCTCGTCATCTCTGTAATGTCTCCAGACCGACCTTCTCATTTCTGTAAATTCCTCCAGTCCATGAAACATCAATTAGGGAAGGGGCCATATTGGACCTAGTGTTGGGGAATGAGCCAGGCCAGGTGGTAGAAGTTGCAGTGGGGGATTTCTTTGGGAATAGTGACCACAATTCTGTGAGTTTTAGAATACTCGTAGACAAAGATGAGAGTGGTCCGAAGGGAAGAATACTAAATTGGGCCAAGGCCAATTATATCAAAATTCAGCAGGAGCTGGGAAATGTGGATTGGGAACAGCTATTTGAAGGGAAGTCCACATTTGATATGTGGGAGGCTTTCAAAGATAGGTTGAAGATAGTGCAGGATAGGCATGTTCCTTTGAAAACAAGGGATAGGAAAGGAAAGATTCGTGAACCGTGGATGACAGGAGAAATCGTGCGACTAGCCAAGAGGAAAAGGGAAGCGTACATAAGGTCCAGGCAGCTAAGAACAGAACGGTCCTTGGAGTAATATCGGGAGAGTAGGACCAATCTTAAAAGAGGAATCAAGCAGGCTAAAAGGGGTCATGAAATAACTTTAGCGAACAGAATTAAGGAGAATCCCAAGGACTTTTATTCATATATAAGAAGCAGGAGGGTAACTAGAGAAAGGGTTGGTCCACTAAAGGATAAGGAAGGAAGGTTTTGTGTCGAACCTGAGAAAATGGGTGAGATTCTCAATGATTACTTTACATCAGTGTTCACTGAGGAGAGGGACATGATGAATGTTGAGATTAGAGATAGAAGTTTGGTTACTCTGGATCACGTTGACATAAGGAGGGAAGATGTGTTGGGTAGGCTAAAGGATTTTAAGGTGGACAAATCCCCAGGACCGGATGGGATCTATCCCAGGATGCTGAGGGAGGCGAGAGAGTAAATAGCTGGGGCCCTGACAGATATCTTTGTAGCATCCTTAAACACAGGTGAAGTGCCGGAGGACTGGAGAGTTGATAATGTTGTCCCCCTGTACAAGAAGGGTAGTAGAGATATTCCAGGTAACTACAGACCAGTAAGCCTGACGTCAGTGGTGGGAAAGTTGCTGGAGAAGGTACTGAGGGATAGAATCTATTTATATTTGTAAAAGAATGGGCTTATCAGTGATAGGCAACATGGTTTTGTGCAGGGGAGATCATGCCTTACTAACTTAATCGAGTTATTTGAGGAAGTGACCAAGTTGATAGATGAAGGAAGGGCTGTAGATGTCATCTACATGGACTTTTGTAAGGCGTTTGATAAGGTTCCCCATCGTAAACTAATGGAGAAAGTGAAGTCACATGGTGTGCAGTGTGTTCTATCTAGGTGGATAAAGAACTGGTTGAGCAACAGGAGACAGAGAGTAGTAGTTGAAGGGAGTTTCTCGAAATGGAGAAAGGTGACCAGTGGTGATCCACAGGGATCAGTGCTGGGGCCACTGTCGTTTGTGATATACATAAATGACCTGGAAGAGGGCATAAGTGGTCTGATCAGTAAGTTTGCAGATGACACGAAGATTGGGGGAGTAGCAGAAAGCATAGGGGATTGTCAAAGAATACAGGAGAATATAGATAGACTGGAGAGTTGGGCGTAGAAGTGGCAGATGGAGTTCAATCCAGGCAAGTGTGAGGTGATGCATTTTGGGAGGTCTAATTCTAGAGCGAACTATACTGTAAACGGAAGAGCCTTGGGAAAAGTTGATGAGCAGAGAGATCTGGGAGTTCAGGTCCATTGTACCCTGAAGGTGGCTGCACAGGTGGATAGAGTGGTCAAGAAGGCATATGGTATGCTTGCCTTCATCGTACGGGGTATTGAGTATAAGAGCTGGCAGGTCATGTTAAAATTGTACAAGACTTCGGTTCGGCGCCAATTAGAATACTGTGTACAGTTCTGGTCGCCACATTACCAAAAGGACGTGGAAACTTTGGAGAGGGTACAGAGAAGGTTTACGAAGCTGTTGGCTGGTATGGAAGGTGCTAGCTATGAAGAGAGGTTGAGTAGGTTAGGATTGTTTTCATTAGAAAAAAGGAGATTGAAGGGGGACCTGATTGAGGTCTTCAAAATCATGAAGGGTATAGACAGGGTTGATAGAGATAAACCTTTTCCCAGTGTGAGGGATTCAATAACGAGGGGTCAGGCGTTCAAGGTGAGAGGAGAAACGTTTAAGGGGGATACAAGCGGAAAGTACTTTACACAGAGGGTGGTAGGTGCCTGGAACGCGTTGCCAGTAGAGGTAGTAGAGGCAGGCACGGTAGATTCATTTAAGGTGCGTCTGGACAGATGCATGAGGAGGTGGGGAGCAGAGGGATACAGATCCTTAGGAATTGGGCGATAGGTTCAGACAGTGGATTTGGATCGGCACAGGCTTGGAGGGCCGAAGGGCCTGTTCCTGGGCTGTAAGTTTTCTTTGTTCTTTGTTCTTTGTTCGAACTTCCTCCAGATTTCACTCCTTCCTATCTCTGTAACCTCACTCATCAGCTACACTGCTCCCAATTTTGTCATCACCTTCTTCCCCTGTCCCATCCCTCTCTCAGTAAACTCCTTCAGCATCTACTCCAAATCTCCTCCAGCCACTTTAACGCCCCCTATTTCTACAATTTTCTCCAACACCTACACTCCTCTACATCTCTGTAGCCTCCCACGGCTCTGACAACCTCTATATCTCTGTCACATTCTGCAGTACCTACACTCCTCCATATCTTTGTAACCTGCTCGACCATGTACATGCATCTCTTATCCTTGTAACCTCCTCTGACCCCTAACACTTTCTCATATCGAGTGGCATGGTGGCTCATTGGTTAACACTGCTGCCTCACAGTGCCTAGGACCTTGGCTCAATTCCAGCCTCAGGCGACTGTCTATGTGGAATTTGCACATTCTCCCTCTGTATGTGTGGGTTTCCGCTGTGTGCTCTGGTTTTCTCCAACAGTACAAAGATTTGCAGGTTAGGTGGACTGGCTATGGGAATTGCAGGGATGAGGTAAGGGAGGTGTGGCGGTGTAGACTTGTTGGGTCACTGTACGGATTCAATACTGTAATCTGTTGTATGTGGACAGCAGAAGACCAATAACTCCCTCAGTCCCATTTCAGACACAAAGGAGGATACCGTTCAGTACCTCGAATCTGATATGGAGGAACAGGAGACACTCTTCAGCTCATTGAACATTTACATAGGAACAGTTAGATCCCTTTACACCTCAAATGTCTTCCACAGCAACAGGAGGAGGATATTTAGATTTTAAACCTCTTACTCAGAAGCAGGAGAATTCTGGTGTCAGAGCCTGACACCGTGGGAACATGAGGAGGACATTCAGCCCATTACGTTTGCAAAACAGGAACAAAAAGGCCATTAAGCCAGACAAGCCTCTTAAAGAGCAATCAGAGCAGAACTTTTAACCTCTTTTGTCCTTTACATAGCAATTGCAAATTAATCTAGAGGTTCTAGAAAGGGAGGAACTAAGGCTATTCATCAGCATTAGGGAATAAAACGCAATGAGAAACTACTGGGATTGAAGGCAAATTGTTAGAATCTATTTCTAAGTAATTAATAACAGGATATTTGCAAATCAAACCGCAATCCTTCAGTATTCGTCAGTTTTTTTGAAAGGTCAACCTTGTTTGAGTAATTTGCTTGAGGTTTTTAGAGGTATGACCAGCAAGTTGGACAGCAGGGTATCTTTTATATGTATTATATCTGGAATTTCAGAAAGCAGTGGGTGAGATGCTACACAAAAGACCAATATGAAAGATAAGATCACGTGGTTTCAGGAGTAATTTCTTCGCTTGGATAGAAGGTTGGCTAACCAACAAAATACAGAGAGATGGGATAAATAGGTCTTCTGGTTGGCGAGGTGTAACTGGTGGGGTGCCAAAGGGATTGGTTCTCTGGCCCCATATATATTTTAGTCTATTTTAATGAATTGAATGACGGTCAAAATGGTATAGCTATTTTTTCAGATGACACTAAAATAGCTAGGAAAATACGTTGTGAGGAAGAAATAAGAAATTTACAAATGGATATGGATAATTTAACTGAAGGGGCTAACATTTCTCTGGTAAAATTTAAGGTACATATGTATGAGCTTACCATTTTGGTCAGAGGATTGGAAAGGTAGGTTATTGTCTAGAAAAACTTCAGAGTGCTTTTGTGCAGAGGATCTGGATACCCTCCTCCATGAATTGTAGAAAGATAGCATGCACACACAGCAGGAAATAAGGAAGGCAAATGGAATTCCCAAAATTATTCCAAAGGAAAATAGCATAAAAGTAGGGAAGTGGCTGCACTCATGCAAAGCATTAGTCAGACTGCAACTGGAGTAATATGTACAGTTTTGGTGATGAGAGATGTAGTACTGCAAGCAGTTCAGAAGTGGTTCATTGGATTGATTTTAGAGATAAGCGGTTTATTTATGAAGAGAAATGGACCATTTTAGTCCTGTACTCCTTGGAATTTAGAAGAATGAGAAAAGATCTAATTGAGGTATGTAAGATGTGAAAGGAGACTGATAATGTAAATGTAGAGAGGATATTTCTTCATGTGGAACCATCAAGAACAAGAGATCATCTGTAGAAGATTTAATATGGAGTGAGCACAAATTGCCTCCGTCAAATGGTTACGAATCTGTGGAATTCACTACCCGAGTGTTCAGGGGATGCTGGGACAGTAAGTAAATGAAGGTTCTGGAGAACGAACAGAAATACGGAGACAAGACGCCAGTAGGTTCAAGCTGCTGAATTGCTTCTTGTTCTTACGTTTTGTGTTTTTTTTTTCTTTCTGAAATATTCAGCAAATCAAATGTGCTACACAGGAACTGGGGAAGGATTGGTTATTAAACAGAAGACAGACAGTAGGGATAACTCAGTCTTTATCATTTTGACCAAACGTAAACCTGCGCAGTCACACAGTGATCAGTGCTGGTCCCAAATACTTGTAATGTTGATCAATAATTTGGAGAGTGAAAAAAATGCATTGCAACTAAAATTTATGATCAAACTAAGATAAGCAGGAAATTAAACTATGAAGGGGAGGTGGAAATTCTGTAAATGGACAAAGACAGGTTAAGTCAATTGGCAGCAAATTGGTGAATGTAATACAATGTGGATAAATGTGAAACTGTCAATTTTTCATGAGGGATAAAGGCAGAATATTACATAAATAGAGACCGATTGCAGGATTTAGTGATACCGCAAGTAATGGAGTGCACTGACTCGTTCAGACATCTGAAATGTTGTTCCGTCTCCCTGATGGTCTGCTCCCTGATGTTTCCAGTGGCCCCATTGCTCTCAGTAAACACTGGATATTTTAATGTGGTTGGTTTATAATGGAGTGTGGTGCTGTGGAGCGTAGCTTGAGCCGTACATCGGGAGTTGGTCTTCTGCTGAAATGTCATTCCTTCTTTCTGTATGGAGACATGAAGACAATAGGAATGGCTAACTACTTCTGAATGCAGAGACTGTGGCTGCTGCCAGGAAAGGGGACTTTCACGATCATGTTGTACTGTGCATGGTAACACTGCAACATTAATGGAATGAGAAGTCCTCCAGTTCCCCTACCACTGCGCATTGACAGGAGGACATTGCAGAGCAATGTACACGAGAAAAAAAGGAAAGGAAAAGAAGCAGTTCGAATTCCGATTAAAAGCAGAGGGAAAAAAGTGAGAGGGAGGTTTTTTCAGAATTAAAAGAGAAAGAGAGGGAAGAAATGGAGAAAGAGAGATAATAAAAACAGAAAGAGGGAGAGTTTGAACTTCAAATGTTGGCAATTAAAGATGAAAGTCGACTTAAAAGGACGGAGGTGAAGGGTGAAGGTCGGCTTCGTGAGCAAGATAGTGATGACAAGCAAAACCATCGTAGCCAAAGGTATTATGGGAAGTTTTTTTTTATATATGTTCAGGCTTTGCCTACGTTCGATGATAAGGATGCAAAAACCGTTTTCATTTCATATCAGAAAGTGGATAAAGACATGGAATGGCCACTTACCACGTGGGTATTGTTGATCCAAACAAATTTGGCAGGTAGAGCTAGTGAGGTATTTGCATCATTATCAGAGGAGCTATCTGGGGAGTATGAGCCTACTAAGGTCCTTCCTCTACACAGAGAACTTGAAATTTGTTGTCAAAGTCCCATTTATTCCACCTGCCCTCACTTCAATCCCTGATGACTGGCTATCTTAAGTGCAAATGAGCTTGTGACAGAAGCCTGTCGACGTTTCAGGAATCTAATGAGTGAACCTGTTCAAATATATTTTGAGTTTGAAAGGATCAAACAAAGTCATTTTGGTCAGTGCATAAGAGCATTGAAAACACATCAAACATATGACGCTTTTAGAGAGACGATAATGTTGGAGGAGTTCAAAATTTCTTGAGTAGTCATGCAGAAGAGCAGAGATTTAAAACTGAAAGATTAGCAGCTGAAATGGCTGATGATTATGAGATGGGTAAAAAAAAAAGTCAGATGGTTGGGGGTTCAGGGAATGCACTGTGAAAATGAATTTGGGAAAACAGGATGAGTCAGCGATTTTCGTTGAAGTGGTAATGAAAAGCAGAGTGGAAGCTAAAAAGCTGCACCAGAATGCATACCGTGGTTAGGGGATGTTTGAGAAGAAAGTACCTGAATAGTTAAAAAAATTTACTTGAGGGTAAGATTTCCTCATTCTGAGGAAGGGTCACTTGACCCGAAAAGTGAACTCTGACATTTTCTTCTGCTACAAGACCTGCTGAGCTTTTCTAGCACCTTCTGTTATGTTCCTGATTTATAGCATCCACAGTCCTTTCGGTTTTTAACAGATTTACTCACATATGCCAGGAAGAGTTACACAAAGAAATTACAATTTTAAGAGATACAGGAGCATGTCAACCATTGATGGTGAGAAATGAGGAGATATGTCATTCAGATGGACTATTACCAGAAAAGAAACTGGTAATATGCAAAACTAATGGTGAGAAGAGCAGAGTTCCATTATGTAAAGTGAGATTGGAGTTTTCAGTACAAAGTGTAGAAATGGTGGTTGGAGTACTAGAGGAACTTTGAGCTCCAGGAATAGAATTTGTCATTGGCAAAGATATAGCTGGATCACAGGTAGGAGTGCTGCTTCTGTGCCTGAAAAGCCAGTGGAATATCAGGCAACTGAGTTATTACAGGAAGTGTATGCTGGGTTATTTTGCTTACTGTGTGCTAACAAGGTCACAAAACCACAAGGTGAAGCAGGAAGAGAAATCAAAGAATAATCATAGGGAAGTTGAAGTAGAACTATTAGACACTGTGTTTGATCAACTATTTAAGAGAAAATAAGAACAGGTTAGGATAAAGTAGATATTTTTCATCAGAGAAATTATTGATTTAAAACAGGAAGATGAAAAATGAAAGAGTTGTATTGAAAAGTATACATTGAAGAAGAATCTGAGTGTATCCCAGAAAGTCACTACCTTAAAAATGACATCTTGATGAGGAAATGGAGATTGTCACATGTTCAGGCAAATGAGAAATGACCTGTGAGAAATAGGTCATCAAGTTGTACTATTGGTGGGTTACAGAAAGCAAATGTTGGTAGCACATGAATTACTAATAGGAGGTGATAGAATAAGCCAAAGTGCAAAAACACTTTCATTGGCCTGGGTACTGTCTTTCATTCTTGCATGTCATTGTATGTGAACAAAAGATATCTTTAGGCTCCGATTACTCTGTACTACTGCATTCAGGCCAGTTGGGTCGAGTCCATAAGACCATAAGATACAAGAGAAGAGGTAAGCCCATTGAGTCTGCTCCACTATTTCATAGTGGCTGATTTTGCAAAACATGTCATAGCGTCAGCTGATTGGAAAATCCCAGGGAGCAATGTAACCAATACCTTTAATATCCATTCCTGCGTCTGAGGAACACTATACAAGGCTCAAATATGATTACGTAGAACACCTACCTAAAACAAAAAAAAATTGGGATCAGTATTTGTTAACCATAATGTATGTTTCCACGAGGTTTCCGGAGGTCATTGCATTTTGCAGTATCATGGCTAAAAGAATTGCAGAAGAGTTACTTAAATTTTTCACCAGATACCAACTAGCAACAGAAATACAATCAGATCAAGAGTCAATATTTACAATAGTAATTCAAGGAGGTTATGGATATCTTTGGAATAAAACAATCTAAATCCACTGCATACCTTGCAGAATCACAAGGAGTATTAAAACGGTGGCATCAAACTTTAAAGACCATGTTGAGGGCTTATACTCAAGACTATCCAGAGGACTGGGATAAAAGCATTCTGTTTGCACTTTTGCAATTTGGGATGCATGAAATTAACCAGCAAAATTCAGTCCATTTGAATTTTTTTTGGGGCACAAGGTGAGAGGAACGCTGAAAAGAAATAAGAATATGTGAGTTGGCTAGAAAGCATGTAAAAGTAGAAAAGCAAATGATGAAACATGAAGCAGACAAGAAATCAAAGATTTGTAATTTTGCCAGTGGGAATAGAGAGTTAGTGTTACTTCCATTGGTAGGTGAACCTTTAAAAACGAAGTTTAGTAGGCTTTATTAATCGAAGGGAAATTCAGTGAGGTGAATTATTTGATAAGAATGCAAGTTAGAACGAAATCTCACAGTGTATATCCTGTGAATATTTCATGCGGGAAAATACTCTCGACTTCCCCTATTGCGTTTCCCGCACGTCTGCCCTCACATTCCCTCCCTGCAACAAAAACAAAGAATGAATCCCTCTTGTCCACACCTATCATCCCATGAACCTTCGGATTCAATGTAACATTCTACGCCAATTCGGCCACCTGCAATGTGACCCCACAACAAAGGATATATTTCCTCACCCCCATATCTGCCTTCCGTAGGGACCGCTCTCTGTGTGACTCCCTCATCTGCTCCACACTGCCCACTAGCCCCATTTCCCCAACACCTTTCCCTGCAACTGTAGGAAGTGCTACACCTGCCCCAACACCTCCACCTCCTCACCTCCATCCAATGACCCAAAAAAACCTTGCACATCAGACAGATGTCCACCTGCACATCTTCTAATGTGGCCTACTGCATCCGCTGCTTCCCATGTGGCATTCTCTACGTTGGTGAGATGCTCGGAGACCGCTTTGTGGAACAAATGCTCTCTGTTCACAACAAACAACAACAACTTCCAATCCTGAACCACTTCAACGCCCGCTCCCACACCCTGAATAACATGTCCATTTTTGGCCTCCTCCAGTGTCACAAAGACGCCATCCAGAAACTGGAGAAGTTGCATTTCATCTTCTGCCTTGGGAGCCTACAATCCAATGGTCTCAATGTGGACTTTACGAATTTCAAAATCTCCCCACCCCCAGTCTCATCCCATGACCAATCCTCCCACTCATCCCTGACTCCTTAACCTAACACAACCTCTCCGGCTTCTCTCCCACTTATCTGCTCCTCTGCCATCACTGACCAAGCCCCACCACTGCCTACCTGCACTCGCTTATGACCAAAACAAAAACGTAAAGAACTGCGGATGCTGTAAATCAGGAACAGAAACAAAGTTGCTGGAAAAGCTCAACAGGTCTAGTAGCATCTGTGAAGGAGGAAACAGAGTTAATGTTTCGAGTCCGGTGTCCCTTCCTCAGAACTGAGGTTCTGAGAAAGGGTCACCGGACACGAAACGTTAACTCTGTTTTCTCCTTCGCAGATGCTCCCAGACCTGCTGAGCTTTTCCAGCAACATTTGTTTTTGTTCCTCACTTATGACTATCCCACCTACATTCCCCAGCCCCACCCCTGCTCTCTCCATTTATTTCATATCTCCCTTTCCCCTCCCCCATTTCTGAAGAAGGGTGCACACCCAAAATGTCAGCTTTCTTGAGCCTCCGATGCTGCCTGTGTGCCTGTTGTGTTCCTCCAGCTCCACACTGTGTTATCTATTATTTATGCCCTTTTTTTTTTCTTTGAAGAGAGGTTACAAATGCAGAAGTGATGAAGAGTCTATGAACTAACAGTTGAACAATGGAAGGTGAGTGGCCGGTTCACCCAGTTCAGGTTTTCGGTTTTTTTTTAGCAGCAGCAGTCGCAAAATGTGTGAGTCCAGAAGAGTTGCAAGCTTCAGTAAAGGATTCCTCTGATTTTCTCTGAAATCTCTCTCTGGATGTTGTTCCCACCCGCCTGTTAGAATCTCTGCGTGAATTTACCTTTTTGCTGAGGGGTGTGTTTATGGGATGTCATTTCATTGGAACAGTTCATTAGTAATAGCTACTGTGTCAGGTTGACTAATTTTTCCAACAGTTAATTTATTCTGAATTCTGCTTTCTTTTGTTCATGTTTCAACTGTCGTGTTTATATAAATTCTGTTTTGCTAAAAACAGTGGTTTGAACAGTTATATCATATCTGGGGCATCCACATTACATCTGCCTTTAAAATAAGAAATTAGGGTCTAACCTACCTTCTTGAATTGTTTTGAGGGGGGTCTAACCTGGTACATAACCGTAACCAACAGAATCAATGATTCAATAGTCAAATTGTGCCAATTACTCACTATCATGGTCTCAGGGATGTTAAGGGATGTCGAAGAAAATTCAAAGGTCACTAAACTTTAGCTCTGTTTCTTTCTCCACAGATGCTGCCAGCCCCGCTGAGTTTCTCCAGCAACTTCTGTTTTTGTAACATGTCAGGGTTACTGGGATCTGGAAATTGATACTGGTATCAGTGGCAACCACTGTTTCCTTCTGAAAGTTGTATTGCTTTTATTTAATTCAGTACCAATCCTGGTCAAAGTAGTGGGTAAAATAAAGTGGCCTGGCTGAGTGATCTGAGCTGAGTCATTGGTGTTTGCAGTGTCTATGAATCTGTGAATTGAAATCTCACTCCTGGCAACATTTCAGCTGAGGTACGAACCGGGCCCTTGCAGCGCCCTCTGTAGGATTCTCAAGCAGCAGCTGCTGCGTGTGGGCCTCTGTCTCGGAAGGATGTAGCAGGTCATGTGGTTTACATTGCAGGATTACTCGAAAAACCTGGGAGAAAGGCACGAACAGGGCTGGCCAATTGCCCTTTGTCTCTCTTGGGGCCATTCCCTGATTGAAAAACTGTGCCAGAAATTTGGGTGTATACAAATACCAGGTGTCATGCCGAGGTGATAAAGTGATCCATCGGAGATCTCCTGTGATTCTCCAGCAGACTTTTCAGAAATAAAAAATTCTCATGATGCAGATGGAAACCATTCAGCCCAACTTTACTGTACAGGCTTTCTGACGGTACAGTGCGTAACTTTGCAGCCATTCGTTCTTAAAACTTTTTGTTTTAATTAAATGGGTAGATTTTGGCCAGGGTAATTGGCAGATGTGAATGTCTAACAGAGGAAACAAAACAACTGACTGCCTGCGTAAGGGAATTTTACCTATTGGCTGTACTCTGCTTATGTGACACAATTAATCAGCACATTGGGCTGTTAATCGGAAGACTGAATGTTTCGGGCACACCCAGAGACAAAGCCAGGGGATGTTATTGCCCAGCCAGCAATCTCTGTCACTTGCTGTGCAGATTTTGGATGTGTGAAGATACCTCCCAAATGATGCTTCCCAGATCTGCTGTCAGTTCACATACCATGATCAAACAGCGAGATAGCCATCGCCAGAGTCAGTAATATAACTTGGAGAAAAACTGTGCACTCCGTATTCTCATAGATTGAGCAGTTTCTCTTAGGTGAAGATTAGATGATTAGAACAACTGTACTTCACCAAACGAGTACTTGAGAATCATAAGAAGGTACAGATTGCGATTTTACGTGGGGAACCTTGATGTGACTGATAAGTGGAATTGTTTTGTTATAGGTAGATGGGGAAAATATTCTCTCACATTTTGTAGACTCACTTTATTTTGTTTTGCGACATGGTACGAGAAAGTGAAGGAATGCCAGTTGCCAGAGTATACTGAATTCCTCTGCCCTCATTTCGAGGCGCACAAAAGACACTTTCTGAACACATTGAAAGTACATTAATGGGCGATCAGAAATGTAAAAAGATGCTAAGTGTGTGATTGCATTTTGTTCTGAATGTGAAAATCTCTTGTGCCTGAATCACCATCATGTCTGTTGTTGCACACTGGATAGGCTGGGCGTTACTCCAGTGCAGCTTTTGCCTCGTTTTCATCGACTCCGTGTTTATACTCCCTGTTCCACTATCCTAAAAAGAAGGAAAAAAAAAAGATGATCTGATCAGCTCATCGGCGTCTGAAGAAGGGTCCCGACACAAAACATCAACTTTCCTGCTCCACTAATGCTGTTTGGCCTGCTGTGTTTCTCCAGCTCCACTGTGTTTTATCTCTTTCTCCAGCATCTTACAGTCTGTCTGTAAATACATTCCTGTTTTTAACTGAATGAGCTGCTAATGGGTCCGGAACATGACAATGTTTTCTTATAAAAGATGGCATGCGCTGTACAACTCGTCTGATAAACGTAACCGGAGAGGGGGAGAAATCTGAAAAAGTTATATGTCACAAGAAAATGAAATTGCATTGTTTTTCTTCCCTATACAACAGCAAATATTGTCAAGAAAACTTGATGCAAGATTTGGCAATTAGAACAGCAGTGAAATAATAAACTCCATCCACATTTATAAACAAGAGAGGACAGCACACCTTTCCTCGATTTTAAGGTAGCATCCCTGATTCTGCGCTAGTCTGAACCGGGGACTTTTACACGTGTGTGGTGACAGTCACTGTCCCTACGCTGTCGAAACACATTTGAATAGAGGCTGAGTCAAACTTCCAGAATTGAGGACCATATTTTCACTCAGAACTTTCTCCTCCAATGTGTAATTTACTCCATGTCAACCAAAGGGGGAAATTGTTTCATAAATGACCATCTAAATTTGAGAAAGCTTGTGAAGTTCGCGTGTATTTTTTTGTATTGAATGCAAACAGAATTTACTGAATTATAAATCCCATCCGTTAGCCTTGCATTATGTCTCACAGATTGTTATATTTTGAACGATGCGTAAATGGACTGTGGTGCAAATTTGGTGCACTGGTTGGGGAATCTCCGATCAGCAAATGGACGGAGATAGTGGGATCAATGGTTCAGTAGGCCTTTTCCTCTCATTCGTGCTGCATTCCAGTGATTGAACCAGTCCAATTTGTCGCAAAGCCGCCTGTGAGCATGTTGGCATGGCCTAGCTGTCTACGACTCTGTACTCTAGTTCCAGTACCCATTGGTTTCTACTCCAGCCGATGTTGCGATTGTGTTTGCAGCTCATCGCACAAAGGCTTGGCGACCAGTGCAGGTGAAATTATGCTAAAAATCTGAGCCCAAATTCGAGGGAGTACTGTGCCTTTAAATCCAATGGCTTGTAGCTATTTCTGTCTGGGTAGAATCAGGTTATCAGGCCTGCTGTAATTCACCAGCAAGCAATTGCCACAGATTATTATTGTGGGAAGAGAATTGAGCTGTCGCTCTGCTAAGTGATATTGGCCTGCTACAGGCGAGGCAGAAAAAGGAAAATGTCCTCTGACTTTTGGAAACAAGCTTTTTATTTCTGCACTCAGTCATAATGCAAAGCCAGGAAACTGATAGACATGAGTGGTTTCGTATAGTAACAACGTGGTCAACAGTTCAGACAAGTGGCACACATTGAGGAAAGTGGAAGAACATAGACACTGAGGTTTAAAATCCCTCAGGTTTGAGAAACAGCCAGAAATCACAAAGATTACTTATGGGGCTGGTGGGAAACTTGTTTGAACACCACGAAGAAAACGCATATGGATTTGCTTTAGTAATCAACAGGATAGGTCTGTGCTTCAGCAAAACTGACAGCAGAGCAGATCAAAGTCGACATCATTACAACCTGCAGCGGGGTAACCCCAAGGGATTTCAAAATCCATTTCCTTAATGACTCGGTAGCAAGTACATGATTCAGCTACCACGGTCTCTTGCATTGAATTTTGTTGGTGATTATCGCTGTTGTGAGGATGCAGAAAAATATCTCAGCTGATTCAGGGATGAAAATCATTCCCATTCGCGAATTCATTCATGACATGAATGCTTCTGTCTCGCATTTTCCTCTCTTTGTTAAATCAAAACAGGTTTGTTGTTTCTCAACACGGACCTCTCGCATGCTCGGAGAATCGAAATGAAAATAGCAAATGACAGCAAAACAATCTCACTGCCAGGTTAAGGGGGTCCTCCTCGGAAATGCCACGAGAAATTACAAGTGTGTTTGTGTCATTAGCACCTTGCGAGCACTTGTTTATGAAAGCAGTAGTACTACAGATTGCAGTCGGCAGTTTTCAAAACTACACGTGAGCGAACCAAATGGATTACCAACCCATCATTTATCCATTCACATGGTTACCTCCAAGTTTGCTGCTCGCAATCGCCTCTTGCATTGGATTTCATCTGCGAATATCGTTGTTGAGGGCTGACGGACGAAAATCCCGGTCAATTCTGGTAAGAACATTCTTTCCATTCTGGAATTATTACATGGCCTTTCGGTATTCTCTATCGCTTTTTTATCTCTTTATTGGAAAAGAATCAGCTTTGTTGTTTCTGAGCATGGCCATCTTGCGTTCTCATTGAGCACGGTAAGTATTGAACGTGCAAAAAATTGCACTTCAAAATGTATTAGTGAAGTCCCTACAGCGTTCAACTTTGCAGCCATTCATTCTTTTAACTATGTTGTTTTTGGGAAATGGAAGGATTTTGGCCCAGACAATTTGCAACCATGAACATTTAACATAGAAAGCAAAAAAATACTGAACGTCTGGTTTAGGTGATCCTACTGATTGTACGCACATCTATGATTGTGGTGCAGTTGCTAAGGACATTCAGCTGATAAATGGAAGGCTGAGTGTTTCGGGCACAGCCAGAGACAAAGCCAGAGGTTTGTTATTGTCAGCAGCGTTCTCTGGCTTGGCTGGGCAGATTGCTGATGCGTGAATATGTCTCCGAAATCTTTCCAGCTAAACTGCCAATAATCCAACAATAATCCCCATGTTCACTGATATTATAACGGTCCTGTCATTCACTTCTTGTTTTATCCCTCTCTCCTTTTTATTCACTGTCGGCGCCTTCCTCAGAAATAACCCTGTACCTGACCATCCACACAGAATACTGACTCATCTGCAAACAACCTACTTGTACCTGGTGTCACCAAGGATACATCCTTAGATTTTCTTTGTCTCATCTGCCACTAATGGAATCATCTAAAAGTGCTGTTACTGTTCCGCGCACACTGACAATAACCAGATCTACCTCAATGTACTCCCTTTGCACTCCACCATTCCAGGAATATCCTCCATTTTAAAGTTAACAAATCAAAGTAATCGTCTTCGATTGCTGCTGAAAAATCCATTCCCCAATTACCAAGTTCCCTCCTATCCTAGCAACTGTCTAAATCTGAAGAGTGACCACATGGAAAGTGATTCAAACTGAGAAAGAATCCTACACTACTGTCTGACCCAGCAGTAACCTGCACAGCTACCAGCTTTGCTGTCTGGTTTCATGCATCGGTGGATATCCGAGTTCATTCTAAGAAAAATAAACAAATACTGAAATTCACATTGACCATGGAGAAACCTGTGGGTGTCAACTAATAACAGAGGAGAAGCTAAGTGGCTATTTAAAGTGTAACTTTATTGCTTTTCTTTTGTAAATCTACGACAGTGAGTAGAGCTTTTTTTAATAACATGTTGTTATTGATATCTGCCTCATGATTAAATTTTAACTATATAAAAACTTACATACTAAACCAGCCTGGAGCAGTGTTTTTTTTTAAGAGCAGAAAGACCGTGCTGTTTTCTGGGTCTGTAGATTGTTAAGTTGCAAAAATGGCCTTCAGTAGAGTAATGTATTCTTCCTGTCAGATATGGGAGATTAGGGAGAGTTTCAGTGTCACTGATGTTTATGTCAGCAGAAAGTGTGTTTGATTGTGAAACCTATCGGATGACATGGACAGGCTGGAGCTGCACTTAGAGGCAATGAATAATTTACAGGAGCAAGGGGATATGCTTTATGGCAACTGCAGAGAGGGAGATAATCCGAAGATGCAGTCAGATAGTTGTGTGACCTCGAGGAAAGTGAGACAGATACAGGTAGTGCAGGAGTCTCCTGTGGCTATCACTATCTTGCAGCACTGACAGCTAGGTTCCTGGTACAAAGACTGCCTATAATGTGACGCTAGTTTCCAGGCCCCTGAATGTGATGGTGTCTCTCTAATCAGAGGCACAGACAGACATTTCTGCAGCTGACAGTGACACATCAGAATGGTGGTTTGCAGCCCTGGAGCCAGGAGCAAAGATATCTCAGGGAGAGTACAGAATATTCTCACAGGTAAGAGGGATCAGCTGGGGTCCATCGTACACTTTGGAACTAATGACATAGGAACAGAAATGGACGGGATTCTCGGGTGAGAACATGGGAATTTGGGCAGGATTTTAAAAATTGGATCCTCAAGTGTAGAAATTTCTCGAACACTCCCACTGCCACGAGCTAGTGAGGAGAGGAATAGGAAGAAACAGCAGATGAATACGTGGCTGAGGAACTTGTGCAGGGGAAAAGAATTCACATTCTTGGATCATTGGAATGTCTTCTGGAGTAAAAGTGGCCAGTAAAGGAAGGATGGATTGCACCTGAATTGGAAGGGGACTAATATTCTGCCAGGGAGATTTGCTCGAGATGCTCAGGAAGATTTAAACCAGTAACGGGGGGAAAGTTTTTGGAAACCAGGGAGATAGAAGGAGATCAGTCTGAGACTGGTACAGTTGGGAACAACAGTAAGTCAAACAGACAGGGCAGGAAGGAACAATGTAGAGGACTGCATTTATTTCAATGAAAAAGGCCTAACAGGTAGGGCAGATGAACTCGGAGCATGGTTAGGAAAATGAGACTGGGATGTCATAGCAATTGCAGATATGTGGCTTAGGGGTGGACAGGAATGGCAGCTTAATATTCCAAGGTAGAGATGCTACTGGAAGGATCACAGTGTGCGTGGGTAGTGGGACAAGAAAAATGGGGGAGTGACATTTTTGATGAGGATAACATTACAGCTGTATTTAGGGAGGATTTTACAGAGAGGACGTTCAGGGAAGTTATGTGGATGGAACTGACAAATATGAAAGGGGTGATCACGTACCTGCGACTGTACTATAGACCCCCAAATAGTCAGTGGGAAAGTGAGAAACAAAGTTGTAAGAACATCTCAGTTATCTTCAAGAATAATAGGTAGTTATTGTGGGGGATTTTAACGTTCCAAACATAGATTGGGACTGCCATCGTGCTAAGGGCTTGGATGCAGAGGAATTGATTAAGCGCATACAGGAAAATCTTCTGATTCGGTATGTGGATGTACCTTCAAGAGAAGGTGGAAAACTTGGCCTACTCTTGGGAAATAAGGCAGGGCAGGTGACCGAGGTATCAGCAGGGGAGTATGTTGGTGCCAATGACCATATTCTATGAGTACTAAAGTGGGAGTATGTTGGTGCCAATGACCATATTCTATGAGTACTAAAGTGGTGGTGGAAAAGGAGAGACCGGATCTAAAAGTTAAAGTTTTGAATTGGAGGAAGGCCAACTTTGACAGTATTAGGCAAGAGCTTTCAAAAGTTTTTTGGGGGGAGGATGTCCGAAGGTAAAGGGATGGCTTGAAAATGTGTAGCCTTCAATAATGAGATGACGAGAGTGCAGGTACAATATGTTCCTGTTTGTGTGAAAAGCAAGGCTAGCAGGTGTAGGAAGTGCTGAATGACTAGGCAACTTGAGGTTTTGGTCAAGAATTAGAAGGAAGCATATGTCAAGTGTAGACAGTAGAATCAAGTGATTTCCTAGAAAAGTATAAAGGCAGTAGGAGTGTATGTAAGAGGGAATTCAGAAGGGCAAAAAGGGAACATGAGATATCTTTGGCAAATAGGATTGCGGAGAATCCAAAGGGTTTCCACAAATATTTTAAGGACAAAAGGGTAACTGGGGAGAGAATGGGGCCCATTAAAGATAAGCAAGGCCACTGATGTGTGGAACAGCAGGAGACAGGGGAGATATTAAATGAGTATTTTACATCAGTGTTTACTGTGGAGAAGGATATGGGAGATAGAGAACGTGGGGAAATAATTAAAAATCTTGGAAAATGCTCATTATACAAAGAAGGGGGTGGATAAATCCCCGGGACCTGATCAAGTGTACCCTAGAACTCTGTGGGAAGCTAAGGAAGTGATTGCTTTGCCCCTTGCTGAGATATCTGTATCATCAATAGGCACAGGAAAGGTGCCGGATGACTGGAGGTTGGCCAATGTGGTTCTATTATTGAAGAAATGTGGTAAGAAAATGTCAAGAAACTATAGACCAGTGAGTCTGACAATCAGTGATGGGAACGTTGTTGGAGGGATTCCTGAGGGACAGGGTTTTCATGTATTTCGAAAGGCAAGGGCTGATCAGGGTTAGCCAACATGGCATTGTGCGTGCGAAATCTTTGATTCTGTTTTTTTTCAATAAGTAAAAAAAAGGATTGAAGAAGATAGAACAGTGGACATGATCAATATGGACTTCAGTAATGCGTTTGATAAGTTTTCTCATGGTAGACTGGTTAGCACCATTCGATCACATGGAATGGAGGGAGAACTAACTATTTGGATACAGAACTGCTCAAAGGTAGAAGAGGGGGTGGTAGAGGAGGGCTGTTTTTCAGACTGGGCTGTGACCAGCAGTATGCCACAACGATCGGTGGTGGGTCCACAGTTTTTCGTCATGTATATAAATGATCTGCATGTGAACATAGGAGTTATGGTTAGTAAGTTTGAAGATGACACCAAAACTAGAGGTGTAGTGGATAGTGAATAAGGTTACCTCAGAGTACAAGGAAATCTTGCTTAGATGGGTCAATGAGCCAAGGAGCGGCAGGTGAAGTTAAATTTCGATAAACATGAGAATCTGCATGTTGGAAAGGCAAATCAGGCCAGGTCTTACACACTTAATGTTAAGGTCCTGGGGAGTGTTGCTGAAGAAAGACCTTGGAGTACAGGTTCATATTTCCTTGAATGTGGAGTCACAGTAGATAGGAGAGTGAAGAAGACATTTGGTATGATAGTTTTTATTGGTCACTGTATTGAGTATATCAGTTTGGAAGTCATGTCGTGGCTGTACAGGACGTTGATTATACCACTATTGGAAGACCGTGTGTAATTCCGGTCTTCCTCCTCTCGAAAAGATGTTGTGAAACTTGAGAGTGTCCAGAAAAGATTTACAAGGCTGTTTCCAGGATTGGAGGCTTTGAGCTATAAGGTGAGACTGAATAGACTGAGGCTATTTTCCCTGGAAGTTGAAAGGCGAATTTATAGAGGTTGAGAAAATCATGAGGGCATGTATCGGGTAAAAAAGTGAGATATTTTCCCTGGGCTATGGGAGTCCAAAGCTGGAGGCCTTAAGATAAGAGGGGAAAGATTTTAAAGCGACCTAAGGAGTACCTTTTTCACACAGAGGGAGGTACATGTATTGAATGAGCTGCCAGATGAAGTGATGGACGCTGGTACAATCACAATATTTGAAAGCCACTTGGATGGGTATATGAATGGGGAGTGTTTACAGGAATAAAGGCCAAATGCTGGCATATGGGTTTTAGGTTTATTTAGGATTTCCGAAGTGCCTGTGTCCGTGCTGTATATCTCTATGGCTCGACTTTGTCAACAATCTTGCTGTTGTATTTGACCGAAGATCGGTTTGTGATCGTACCTCACACTATCCCTGATACGAGATACAGTTCAGAGTGCATTCCCTCTCTCAGACACTGAGGCTCCACTCTTTTATGTCGCTTTGATTTGGAGAACAGAGGGGTTAGTACATCAAGCTATAACCTCCCATTAGCTTACCCCTATCTGAGTGATGTGAGCAATAGAGGGGTGAATACATCTCATGTTGTATCCTTCCATGGTCCAGCCTCTCCCTATCCCTATGTTGTAAGGAATGAGGTAAAAATACAGTTTATTGTATTTATGCATGTAGTCTTCATGTAACCTGAGCCAGGGACTGATCATAATGAAAGCACTTTCCAAAGTTGAAGAATCTTGTGCATCAGATGAAAGTCAGAGGGGCAAAGAGCAGATGCTGGCCTCACATGTTACTGAGATTAAACTTGGCTTCAAATATTAGTCACTGTCATTACTCATGAACTCACTGGTGTTTCAGCAGGTTAAATTTCACAGTGAAACTCTTCCCACAATCAGTGCAGGTGAACGGCCTCTTCCCCTGTGTGAGATCATTGGTATACAGTGAGTTGGGATAACCAATTGAACCCAGCCCCACAGTAAGATCACCTGAGCAGTTTCTCATCAGTGTGAGCACATTGATGGCTCGCTGGGTCGGCAGAGATTTTATAGTACATCCCAGAGCCTGGGCATTTATAGTGTGTCTCCTCTGTGTGAACCTGTTGGTGTTTCAGCATGTTGAATTTCTGAGTGAATGCCTTCCCACATTGTGAGCAGGTAAATGATCTCTCCACCATGTGAATCCACTGGTGATTACGGAGGTCACATGATTGTCTGAACACCAGCCCCACAGTGAGAATATCTGAAGGGCCTCTCGTCACTGTGAACACATTGATGGAATGTTAGGGTCCCAGAGCTTTTCTTGCACTTGACACAGTCTGGAAATTCACAAGGTCTCTCCTCTGTTTAAACGTGCTGGTGGCTCAGCATAATTGATTTCCGAGAAAATGTCTTCCCACATTCTGAAAAGGTGAGTGGCCTCTCCCCAGTGTGCATCTGCTGGTGTTCAATGAGGGTGGATGGTTGCTTTAAACCAGACTCACAGTGAGAGCACATGAAGGCTGTCTCGTCTTTGTGAATACATTGACGGGATATCAGTGCCCTGAGCTTTTAAAGCACTTTCCACATTCTGAGCACTTAAAAAGTTTCTCCTCTGTGTGAACTTTCTGGTGTTTCAGCAAGTTGGATGATTGAGTGAATCCTTTCCCACAGTCGGAACAGATGAATAGCCTCTCCCCAGTGTGGCTGCATTTATGTTCTGACAGAGGGCAGCTGATCTGCTGAAGCCTTGTCCACAAGTACATCACATATAAGATTTCTCCCCACTGTGACTGGTCATTTTTCCTTCTATGTTCAAATTTCAATGCTATCCAGGATACAATTAATTAGTAACTCTATCAGATCCTGAAGTGATATTTGGTGTTAAGTCTCCTCATTGCAAATCATTTCCTTCGAATATCTTGTGAAACTGGTTGTAAAAAGAAAACTGATAACAAGTGAGAAGACAGAAAAGAGAAAAAAAAATGTAGGATTAGAAGTAGTTAATTCAGCCCATCGAGTCTGCTCTCACTATTCAATGACATCAAAGCCGAAACGATAATCCTAAACACCACATTCCTGCCTTATCCCCCAACACTTGATTACATTTTTGATGAAAATACTTTATTGCAGCTTTGGATACACTGAGCATCCAGCCTGTTCAGCCATCTGCAGTAAAGAATTCCACAGATTCAGTATATCCCAAGAGAAGGAATTACTCCACATCTCAGTCTTATAAGATGATTCCTTACTCTAATCCTCGACTGTCAAACAAGGAGGGCCAATCTCTCTGAGTCTATCCTGTGAAGCCCAATGGAATCTTTTGTCTTTCAGTAAGATCTTGTCTCATTCTTCTAAACTCCAATGAGCACAGGAATAGTCTGCTCATTCTCATCTTCTGCGAACATCCTCCCATGAATAGGATCGATATTGTTAAAATTCCCTGAACTGCCGTGCGCAAAGTAAGGGGATTCAAACCATTCACTGCATTTCTGGTGTGACCTGACTAGTGTCATATACACTTTTAATAAGCTAACCACATTCCCTTTAAATGAAGGTCAACAGACTGTTTACCTTCCAGATTACCCCGAATCTGGATGCTAGCTTTTTTGTCTTTTATGAACAATGTCCCACAATTCTCATTAACGCAATTTTCTGCAGTGATTTACCCATGAAAATAACAATCACCTCTCCTAGTTTTCGTGCCAAAATACATAAACCTCAATTTTCACACATTATATTCCACCCACTGAGTTTTTTTCTACTTGCTAGTCTTGTTTCTATCCCGCTGTAGTTTCGAAATACCATCCTCACTCCTTGCCTCCATCTATTTGGTGTCAACTGTGAACTTGGCGACAATACATTCTCTTCTGTTTTCCAGGTGATTAGTTTATATTGTAAGCAATTGTGGACCCAGCATTAATCCCTCAGCGGGAATCCACAAGTTACAATTTGCGATCATGAAACTGCCCTCTTTAATTCGACTCTATGTCTTCAATTCATTACCCAACATTTGAAAAATATCCTTGACCAACACATATCCCCAACAGTGTGGGTTCATGGGTTCTTACTGTATGAAGGAGTCTCATATACAATACCTTACCGTATGCTTTTTGGAAATCCAAATATATTTTATCTGTTGGTCTCACTCTTATTTATCTTGCATGTTGCTGCCTGAAAATATTTTAATAAACTTGTCAGCTATGATTTCCACTTCATGAAATCATGCTGACTCTTCTGAATTCTCTCATGTATTTCTCAATGTTCAGTTATTCCAACTTTAATAGACTCTAGCATTTCTCAATGATGGACCAGGTTGTGACATTGAGCTGAATTTGTGGGTCTGGGGACTATGAAAGCTATCAATTGTCATAAAGACCCAAATGGTGCACCAATGTCTTTCAGGGAGGCAATATGCTACCCAGTCTGGTCATACAGACTCTGGGCTGAAACGGATGGCGACAGTTGATGGGTTGATTAAAGAGAGATGTCTGGAAGGAGGAGATGGTGAATCAGAGGGGTATGATTGACCAACAGGTAAACCATAATTTTAGCAAGACCTCCAAAACCAACCATTTCCAAAGCCATGAAGGACAAGACTTATGTGACCATCGTTAACTCAAAGCTCTTTCTAAGTCACACAATGCCGCGACATCCAATGCAGGATAAATACAAATTTCTTCCAATTCAGTCGAGAACCTGTGAGCATATTCTGTGCAGGAAATGTGTTACAAATCACTTCTATACAAAAAGGGTGGTAAAGGTGTGGTAAAAGTTCAGAACTATGTTCCAAAAATGGCAGTTGATGCCAAACACTCAGTTGTTAGATTTAAGTCTGAAACAGATAAACTTTTGTTTAGCAAAGGTATTCGGGGATGTGGGCAGAAGGTAGGTTATAGAGTTAGGCCTTTGTAAGCTCGAAATAGAATGACTCTAAAACACTCCCGATCCAGCTTCCATTTTCAACCGCCCTGTAATCCTGAGCTCGTCCAAAACTCCGCTCTGTGTGTACTCACTTGCAATGAGTCTTGTTATCCTCACCCTGAGCTCACTGAGCTGAAGTGTTTGCCATTTGAGAAAACGTTACATTTTGAAAAATTTCTTTGCCTTACTTTCAAATCCCTTCATGATAGCGATCATTCTCATCTCTAATCTCTGGCAGCCACACAATCCCTCAAAATATCTGCCTAATTTGCCTTATGCCAACCTCTTCAGTGTGGTCAATTAATCTCCCCACCAATGATGGTCTTTGGTTCAGTCCAAATTTTTTTAAAAAATCAAAGCGAGAAGTAATTAAAATAGAGATGCTGGTTCAGACGATGTGTTGTAACTGCAGTACACGGGCGCCAGTTGACCCCATTGTGGTTCACAGTGACAACATTCACGGCAAGTGTTGGTTGCTTGAGGAGCTCTGGCTCAAATTAATGAGCTGGAACCTGAGCTCTGAACACTGCCACACACTCAGGGGAGACAATGGCGCCATGGTATTATTGCCAGACTAATAATCCAGAGACCCAGGCAACATTCTGGAGACCCGGGTTTGAATGTCATCACGGCACATGGTTGCATTTTAATTCAATAAAATATATGGAATTAAGAATCTAATGATGACCATGAATACATTGTTGATTGTCGGGGTAAAACCGTAAAAGCACTAATGTCCTTAGGGAAGGAAACCACCATTTTTACCCAGTATGGCCTACATGTGACTCCAGACCCACACCAACGTGGTTAATTCTCAAATGTCCTCTGGACAGTTAGGGAATAGCAATAAATGCTGCCTTGCCAGTGCCGCCCTCATCCCGTTAATGGCTTAAAAACATCAGGGACGGGAAATAGTTACCTGGACGCTCTGTTTCAGAAGGCAGTCTGACCCTTCAGATTACTTATCTCAAATTCACTCAGTTGTGAGGAACAAAAAGGTGTGACCATGAGTGAGACAGATAGAAGAAATCGAAAGGAGTGCTGATGGAGCCTGAGCCTTTGAGGTGGTCGAACAGGTTTGAGATTCTTGTTTCCTGTGTGCATGAGAGTGGGAGCTGTAGGGAGGATGAGCAAACTGACCACAGCGCTTTGGTAAAGAGGGTTATTCAGGAGGGGGGAAATTTAAAAAAAAGTGTAATTTTAATCGGGGATAGTATTGTCAGGGAAGTAGACACTATTCTCTGTTGTCAGAAACGGAAGTCCCAAAGGCTGTATTGCCTATAAGGTGCCTGTGCTCAGGATATTTCATCTGGGCTGCAAAGGAACCTGGAGTGGGAGAGGAACGGTATCATTGTCGATACAGATAGAAAAGAGGAACAAGGTTCTGCTGAAGTAATACGAGCAGCTCAGGGCTAAATTAAAGAGTACAAGAAAAAAGGTAATAATCTTTAGATTACTACCTGATCCATAAAGCAGACAGGAACAAGGTCAGAATGATTAAAGAGTTATATGCATGACTGAGATTTGTGTGGGAGACACGGACTCAAATTCATCGGACATTGATGTCGGGACTGGGGAAGGACAGATCTGTTCTGATGGGACAGGCTCCACCTGAATCATGCAGGGACCAAAGTCGTGGTGAATGATATAAATAGGGTCTGTAGTAAGGATATTAAATTAAAATCATGATGGGGTGGGTTCAGTTGCATGGAAAATTATGCAAAATGTTAAAGTGGCGGGCTCAACTCAGGTTAAAGTTTGCACAACAGGTAATAGGACAGAACAAATGAAAAGGGTCAGGAATCCAACTTCTGGCACTGCAGATAATGGAACAACTGTGAGAAGAGGGTCAGTCAATGCAGGACCGAGGGTGCTGTACTTAAATGCATACAGAAGACGAAGTAAGGTAAATGAGCTTGTAGCACAGATTGAAATTGACAGGTACAATGTTGTGGGTTTCACAGACATGTGGCTGCCGGGGCATCGAGGCTGGGAACGAAATATCCAAGAATTCTTATCCAACAAAAAGACGGACAGATGGGCAGAGGAGGTTATATTGCCTTTTTACGAAGAAATGAAATTAAATTGAGAGCAAGAAAGGAGATGGAGTCACAAGGCATCGAATTCATTTGAATAGAGTTAAGGAACAATAAAGTAAAAGAGAGCCTGATAGATCTTGTGCACAGGCCTTCCAGCAGTTTTCGGGATTTGGGGAAGAAAATATCAGGAGAGAGAAAAGGGAAGTAAGAAAGGCACAGTTGCAATAATCATGGGAGACTTCAATATGCAGATAGACTGAGAAAATTAGGTTGGCAATGGACTTCAAGAAAAACGATTTGTGAAATCTGAAAGAGATTTTAATGGAGCAGCTTGAGATAGAGCCCAATAAGGAAGAGACAAATTTGGATTTCGTGATGTGTATTGAGGCATACTTGATTAGAGACCTCAAGGTGAAGGAACCCCTGAGGAGGCAGTAACAATAATGTAATACAGTTCATCCTGTAGTTTGAGGCGGAGGAGATGGAATAAGATGTAGCAGTATTATAATTGAGTAAGACCAACTAAAAAGACGTGAGGGAGGAGTTGGCCAGAGTTGATGGAAGGGGAAGCCTACCAGGGAAGACATTTAATCAGTAATGGCAATGTTTTCTGGGAGTAACACAGGAGGCACAGCAAATATTCATCCCAAGGAAGAAGAAATATACTAAAGGGAAGGTGAGGCAACCGTGGCTGACAAATGAACTCAAGGATAGTGCAAAAGGAAAAGATAAACTATACAATGCAGTTAAGATGAGTGGAAGCCAGAGGATTCGGAATCCTTTGAAAGAAAATTGAAAAAAAGGTACTGTTGTGAGAGAAGATGAAATATGAGATTCTAACAGCTCGTAATATAGAACAAGACTGAAAGATACTTTTTTAAGGTATCTACAAAAGTTACAAGGAGACAAGTGTGGGCATTGGACCCCTGGAAAATGAGACTCGGGGTGTCGGAAGGGGGAACAAAGAAATGGTGAAGGAACTGAATACATACCTTGTATCAGATTTCACTGTGGAAATATCAACAGCATACCTGTAGGTGAAGATATGGGGTGTTAGTGAGTGCACTGGCCATCACTAAGAAGGGTCTGAAAGTGATAAAGCACCCAAAATAGATGGATTACACCCCAGACTTCTGAAGGAGATAACTGAGAGGATTGTAGATGCATTGGTGGTGACCTTTCAGAAATCACTGGAGTCAGGGAGGGTCCCAGATGACTGGAAAATGGCCAATGTCACACCCCTGTTTAAGACAGGAAGGAGGCAGAGGTAGACACTCTGAACTTGGTAGCCTGACCTCTGTTGTTGGTAAGGTTTTTATTCGGAACGAGACTACAGAGTACTTGGAAGTGAACGGTAAAAAAAGGCAGAATCATCACGGTTTCATCAAGGGCAAATATTGCCTGACAAATCTGTAAGAATTCTTTGAAGTAACAAGTAGGTTAGGCAAAGGAGAGCCAGTGGATGTGATCAATTCGGATTTCCACAAGGCATTTGACAAGGTACCACACGGCGGGCTGCTAAATAAGATAAGAGCATGGTGTTAGTGGCCAATTTATGGAATGACTGACTGGCAGAAGGCAGAGAGTCAGGATAAAGGGTTCCGTACAGCATAGCAAGGAGTGGCCTGATAAGTTCTTTAGGAGTCAGTGTTGGGAACACAACTATTCATGGTATGCATTAACAAACAGGACTAAGGAACTGAGGGCATTGTTAACATGATTGCATTTGACACTAAGATAAGTGGACGGACTGGCAATGTTGAGGAAGAGGGGAAGCTGCAAAAGGATTTGGACAGTCTTGGATAGTGGACAGAGAAGTGGCAGATGGAAACCAATATGGGAAAGTGTGAGGTTATGCACTTTGGTAGGAACAATAAAGGCATAGAACATTTTCTAAATGAGGAAAGGCTTCAGAAATCTGAAACGCAAAGGGACTTTCGAGTCCTAGTTGAGGAATTCTCTTAAGGTTAACACGCTGGTTCAGTTGGCATTTAGGAAGGCAAATGCCATTTTAACATTTATTTCAAGGGGCCCAGAATACAAGAATAGAGATGTACTGTTGAGGCTGTATCAGCTCTGGGTGGACCGCATTTGAAATTTTATGAGCAGTTTTGGGCCCTGTATCGAAAGAAGGATGTGCTGGCATTGGAGGGAGTCCAGAGCATGTTTACAAGAATGACCGCGGGATGAAAGGCTTGTCATAAAAATAGCAGTGAGGACTCGGTCTATAATTGATGGAGTTTAGAAATATGAGGGGGATTCAGGAAGGACAGAAAGGGAGGCATAAGAGGAGGGGGAGTGGCTTTTTTGATCAAGGAAAACATGAGTGCTGTAACTTGAGAAAATATTTCTAAAAAAATCATCCAGTGAAAATATGGGGTGAAATCAGAAATAAGAAGAAATGAACGATCACTTTGATGGGTCTGTACTATTGGCACCCCAAAATTAAGAGGGAAACAGAGGAACATATATAGAGAGATCTCAGATATATGTAATAAAAATAGGGTTGTAAAAGTAGGTGATTTTAATGTTCCAAACATTGACTGGCACTACCACGGTGTTAAATTTTTGGAGAGCAAAGAATTTGTTAAGCACGTTCAAAACATTTTTTTGGACTGGAGACCTGTCACCAGCGGTGTTCTATAGGGATCCGTTCTAGGTCCTCTTTTATCTCTCATTTATGTAAATGATGTGGATAAGAACATACAAGGCATGGCGACTAAGTTTGTGGACAATACCAAATTGGTGGCACTGTAGAAATTGAAGAAGTTTTTCTATGCTTATAAAGGGATCTTGATCAAATGGGTCAATGTGCTGAAGAACAACAGATGGAGTTCAATCTGGATGAATGCCACGTATTGCATTTTGGTACAACAAACAAGGGGAGGGCTTATACAATTAATGGTAGTGCCTTGCGTAGTGTTGTAGAATAGAGGAACCTAGGGGTGCAGGTACATTATTATTTGTACTTTGTGTCACGTATAGACAGGGTGGTTAAAAATGTATTTGGCACACTTGTTTTCATTGCTCAGTCCTTCGAATGTCGGAGTTGGGATGTTATGTTAAGGTTATACAGGACATTTGGGAGGCCTCCTCAAAGAATACTGTATCCAAATCTGGTTGCCCAGTTAAAGGAAGGATATTTTTAAGCTGGCGAGGATTCAGAAGAGATTTATTAGGATGTTGCCAGGTATGGAAGGCTTGAGTTATAACGAAAGGCTGGATAGGCTGGGGAAGATAGTCGGAACTGCTGATGCTGGAGGATCTGAGATAACAAGGTGTAGAGCTGGATGAACACAGCAGGCCAAGCAGCATCAGAGGAGCAGGAAAGCTGACGTTTTGGGTCTGGACGCTTCTTCAGAAATCTAGATATCCTGGATAGGCTGGGAATTCTTTCACAGGAGTTTAGGAGGTTAAGAGGCAATCTGATAGAAGTTTATAAAATAAGGAGGGAATAGACAGGATTAGTGATATTGCCTTTTCCCGAGGATGGGGGATTTCAAGACTAGGAGACACATGTTTAAGGTGAGAGGAAAGACATTTTAAAAATACATGAGGGGCTTTTTCTCACAAAGAGTGTGGTTTGCATGTTGGATGAATTTCCTGAGGAAGTGGTGGATGTGGGCACAATTACAACAATTAAAAGAAATTTGGTTAAGTATATGAATAGGAAAGGTTTGAAGGGATATGGGACAGGAGCAGGCAGGTGGGACTAGTTTTGTTTGAGATGATGTTTGGCATGGACTCGTTGGACTTTTACCATACTCTACGACTATGTAAATGTTCCTACTAGAGAAGGTGCAAACTTTGACCTTCAATTGGGTAATAAGGCAGAGCAAGTGACAGTACGGAAACACTTAGGAGTTGGAATAAACTATAAGTATGAGGCTCAGTACTATCAGGAATTAATAAATAAGGATGGAGAGTGGAGAAAGCACAGTGCACAAGAAAGTATTAAAAGAGACAAATAAATCAATTGAGCTTATTTAAAAACCTTGGACCTAAACACATACAGCATTTGGAATAAATTGATGAGCTAACGGCACAAAGAGAGATAAATAGATACAGATAAATAGGTACATCTGCACATCAGCTAATGTGGTATACTGTATCCGCTGTTCCCGATGTGGCCTCTTCTAAATCGGGGAAACCAACCGAAGGCTTGGAGACCACTTTGTGGAACACTGACTTTCAGTTCGCGACAAACGACTGCACCTCCCAGTCGCGAACAACTTCAACTCCCCCTCCCACTCCTTGGATGACATGTCCATCCTGGGCCGCCTCCAATGCCACAACGATGCCACCCGAAGGATTCTACTCATATTTCGCTTGGGAGCCCGATAATTTCCATGTGGGCTTCACAAGCTTCAAAATCTCCCTGCCCCCGATCTCAGCCCAAAACCAGCCCAGCTCGTCCCCGCCTCCCTGACATCTCCGTCTTTTCTCTCACCTATCCGGTCCTACTACCTCATCCCCCACCGCCACCTCCTACCTACCAGCCTTAACCCCGCCTCCTTGACCTGTCCGTCTTCCCTTTACTGACCAACCCCCATCCTAACTCCTTACTAACACTCAGCTTTATGGGCTCCATCCCCGCTTCCTTGACCTGTCCGTCTCCTCTCCACCTATCTGCTCCTTCGTCCATCTTCCATCCGCCTCTCCCCCTCTCTCTATCTGTTTCAGAATCCTCTCCCCCTCCCCCATTTATGAAGATGGATCCAGACCTGAAACGTCAGCTTTCCTACTCCTCTGATGCTGCTTGTCCTGCTGTGTTCATCCAGCTCGACACCCTGTTGTCGATAAATAGGTATGACTTCCAAATAGGTGTGTATTACTGAAACGTGGTTCAAGGAAGATCGAGGTTGTGGAGTTAAATGCGCATGGGTACTCAGTATTCCGAAAAGATACACAAAAAGGAACAGGAGGTGGAGTTGCTCTCTTGCTTAAGGATGATATCAAGGATGTATTAGGAAATGATATTGGCATGAGGGGTCAAAATGATAAATCAGTCTGGGTGAATTGAAAAGTAAGGGAAGAAACGTCTTGGTCGGACTAGTTTTCAGCCCCACCCCACAGTGCTTCTAAAGTATAAGGCATAGTATAAACCTCGAAATAATGAGGGCTTGATGGAAAGACGCAACAGTAATTATGGGTGGTTTAAACATGCATATTGACTGGATTAATCAACTTGGCAAGGGTCGCCTCGAAGAACCATTCATAGAATGTATCAGGGATTGTTTCTCACAGCAACATGTTATGAGACCAAGCAGAGGACTGGCTGCAAAAAACAGAAGGTGCTGGAAAAGCTCAGCAGTTCTGGCAGCATCTGTGAAGAAAAAATCAGAGTGAACGTTTTGGGTCCAGTGATCCCTTCTGAGGTTTTGCACTCCTCCTCCTCTTCCTTCCTTACTCTTCTGCATCCCTTGCTCTGCTCCTTCTGCTGTTACATACCTTTCCACTGACCATTCCCCTTCACACTCCACTGCTGCCACCCCTGCTGTATGTCACACCTCTTCCCCAGTATCTCCCACTTTATCATCCCCCCCTTTCCCTTTTCATCCTCCAACTAGGATGATGGAAGCTACTGGTTTCCATGTTGCTATTGGTTATCAGTGAATGATGAGGTTGAAATGATCAATGCCCAATAAGAGCAGACAATAGTGTGTGTTTGCCACTGTCTGATGCACTGGAAATGAGATCGTTCTGTTCCCCATGGTACAGAGTGAAGCTTCTTTCTTCCTTCTGAAAGGCTATTTAACCAAACTGCCTCATCACGAATAGGACAAACGTCGCCTTACAAAATCGTAAATCCATGCTTAAAATTGTTTTGGAATATTGTGAGGTCAGTGAGGACATTGTTCAAACAAACTGTGTTATGTACTTTCACTCTTTATTGTTTCAGCTGATGTTCCACTGTCACTTGAAGTGAGATCAGAGTAACTTCCCATGCCACCAGTCGTACTCGACTCATTGCGGCATCTAGGACCCTGAACAAAAATGTGATTAATGGGAATTGAAGAGAATCCTGCACTGATAATATCCTCGACTAAGCAATGGGAAACCTAATCGCTGCAAATTATCATTCAAGTCACATGTCACCCTGGATAGGGAGTAAATTGCTGTTGCTTCACTATAATATGTTAAAAAACATCTTGGAATCCTCTTAGAAACAGCTCTGTGCATACATCTGCACCACGGAGATTAGAAGAGTTTCAGGAAAACAGTTCTCTGTCACCTTGTCCAGAGCTATTAGTGATGACAAATAAACTCTGCCCTTGCCAATGTTTGCCAGAACCCATGGCTGAATGCGTCAATTTAAAAATATCAAGATAATTTATATTTTCACAGCTTAGTATAAAGTCTCAGAAAGGTAAGACTTTGCTAGATGAGTGTAACCCCGGGGACATCAGGAGCATGGCATGACATTGAGGTAACTATCCCCCCGTTTTCAATTAGATATTTTCAGAGGACTAATCGTGCGATATCAGTGCCATTGACTTCAACCTTTTCATAGCGATCTATCTCAATGCAACACATCATCGAACTCAGGGATCGTTAATACAGAAATTTTGCAATGTCTCAATTAATGACCATTACCAAATACTTGAGAGTCAACTCAAATGGCAGCTTCACTGTTCTGGTTCAGATCAGACAAAAGGGGGTAAAAAAGAAATGCTGGAATAAAAGTTATCATGTCTAGCGGCATCTGAGTAGAGAGAAACAGAATTATCTTTGAGTCTAATATGACTTTTTCAGAACAGGTTCATATCAGACTTGATATGTTAATTCTAAATCTGTCTCTAGATGTTGCCTCATCTACAACCTTTCTCCCCCAATTTCTGTTTGTATTTCAGATTTCCATTTCTAACATTTTGCTTTTCTTAATGGGTCCAGATGTCGAAAGTGGTTACATTTGGAACAATATAGTCCATTCCTGTTTCCATAAGAGCTGTTGTGCTGTTTACGCTTGTATTACAATAGAATCTGTTTCTTCTTTACGTTCCAAAAAAAATTGCTTATATCCTCCTAAATGCATGAATTTCCAGAAATCAATTTTGAGTTAACAGATATTTTAGAGGCAGCTACACTCCATAAGACAACAGAAATAGATTATTCATGACGGCTCAGTCTGTGTCCTTCACTGACAAAGCTTGTCCCCTCATGGTCTGAAAACTTTTCATTCATATCTCAGAATAATTACAGCAAAGGTGGTGACGACTCAGCATATCATCACTGAACCGGCTGGGAATGAGCAATATCTCTACCAATATGGTCCTTTAATCTCCCTATACCACAAACATTTTGAAATGTATGTCTGACTTTAATTCTGAATACCCTGTGCAGAACAATCTTATGAATCTGCTTACCCTGTGATTAAACAGTGTGCACATAATATATAATTCCCTACATTACATTTAAATGATCATGTTGTGCTCGTATTGTTGTTTGGCATTCCATATCCCAAATATAACCTGTTTTCTTGCTCTGCATTACATTTCATTCTGCCTGCCAGAATAAGTGTTGGTCGAATACTGGTGACCTCGGGATCTCACTGTACTTCGCTCCAGTCTCCTCAGCCACTGCCCCCATTCCGCTCTGTCTCAGAGCCAATGTCACACTCATGTCCCTGACTCATTAATCCATGGGCTTTAAAGAACAATGTCATTTTACACGTCATGTTTAGCTTTAAACTGAATCAAGAAATGTACATGTTGCTGCTGTAAAACACAAGAAGTGCAATGAAGAACATTGCGTGTTGAAGATACAAAGTTGCTTTATGACAGCAGTGAGAGGAACATCCAGACAATCCACACTTCCTCTGCATGGTCAGGGAACTATGCCCAGCGACAATCTTATTGTTGTGGAGAACTGATCAGCACAGTTGCAACATTTTGGTTGTGTATTTTTTTTCAGGGGGTTGGGGCGTTGGTACAGATGGTTAGAATATTGTACATGGAGAACACAGCAGATCCATCTAACCTACAACAAGAAACATCCGTCATTTTCCCATCACCAAAAACTTTCTTAGAACAATTGGTGATGGGATATAAGACCAATAGCCAAAGATGTTAACACGCAATCTAGTCCAGGTGTTATTGTGAACTGAAAGTGCAATATTGAAAGGGGTTAACTGGAACTGTTTGTTCAGTGACTGCGATTGATGTAAGTCTCTATGGATTCTAATTGTGTCACAGGAGGATTTCCCTCTTCTATTACTAAGGGGATCCATTCAGTGTGCTATCCCATATAATAAGCGGGAGCATCAGCGACAGCACTAACAGGGATCAGCAGCTGCAGAGAGAGGGGGAGGAGAGATCCGAATCTGAAAACAATAGCCTGGAATGTTACAACAATGGACAGGAGTTTATCCTGGGGTCTTTTCTTTCTTACGTGGCATTGGTCAACATTACCAGACGGATAAAAGCTGTACTGATAATTATTCAGACTGGTTACTATCCCATTCTCGCTATTGTTGGTGTTCCTGGTAAGTCTCTCTATCTCTGCCCATTTATTACTTCCATAAATTATATTCAACTCCATTGCTATTTCTGTTACCTACATTTGGCAAAGGCAGAAACTATTGCCTTCAGTTTTAATTAAAACATCCCGTCATTTTCCATGAATTTCAGACTTGTCCCTCACAAACATCTGAGAACAAGACTGTTCACAGCACTGAGGGCCTTTTATGACTTATATCTCGTTACTGTCTCTGTCACCAAACCTGTCAAATACGAGCTCCATAATATCCCCACTCTCTCCCTCTGCCTTTGTGCTTTTGCTGAATAAACTATTATCCACGCCGAGGTAAAATACAGACTTTATAATTCCAGCTCTTGTCTGGCCTGTCTTCCAGTTACAAATATTTCGATCATACTGTTGTTCTTTTATTTAAAATTACTTCACAGTCGGGACACCAGGTTAGAGTAGTTACGTCGCTGGGCAGGTAATTCAGAGGCACAGGTTATTGCACGAAAGATACTGTTTCAATTCCGATCACAGTTGGATCAAAAGCAAATTTCACAAGTAGCAATCATAAAACCAGGAACATTTTGTCTCATTACACTCATGTCTTTTAGGAAAGAAACGTATCGTTATTACCTGGTCTGGATTAAGTGTGAATTCAGACCCAAAACAATGTATTTGGCTATATACTGCCTTGTGGAATGGTATCAGTCAAGGTCAATGAATGACAGTGAACATATGCTGCCCTTGCCAGCGATGTTAACATCCCATGAAATAACAAAGTTAACGGTTAAATTAAACAAAGAAAGATGCGGGGTATCTGAAACAAAGAGAAACAAAGTACTGAGGAAACTGAGCAGGTTTGGCACCTTCTGCCAAAATAGAAACAGAGTTAGCATTTCGAGTCAAGTGACCATACATTAGAACTGAAATCAGCTGGCAAATATTATGTTTTATGTTGGTGACAGGGATGTTTGTTTCAACAGGGAGAAGGAATGGGTTGAATAGGCGGAGAAAGAGAGAACTAGACAATAAAGAAGCAAACAAAGGGATTGTTGGTGATCAGCTGGGATGGAAATAAAATGTGAAATTAATTACATTTATTTTTAGCCTTTTCACATATTCCTGAATATCATGCCCATGTAGATATATATCCAAGTCCCTGTTTAAACTGAGTCATGACCCCTCAGTCTGTCTTCCCTGAGTCTGGTCATCTTCATTTATTCATTAATGAGCCAACTTTAAGGACATTTAAATGGTCGTTGGATGAACATATGGATGATAATGGAATACTGTAGGTTAGATGGGCTTCAGATTGGTTTCACAGGTCGACGCAACATCGAGGGCCGAAGAGCCTGTACTGCGCTGTAATGTTCTATGTTCTATGTTCTAAGAGGAATGGCATGTGCTGGGGCAGGTGGATAATGAGGGGAGTTTGATAAGATAGCATCAGTAAACTAGTTCGGCCTCCTGCATACCATCCCTCTGTCACACTCAATTAAGATGTCACTGAGACAAATTATTGTTCGATTCAGCCCAATGAGTCAAAGACTGCGCTCACCACACTCTCAGTCACAAACGGAGAATAAATGCTCATTCAAAACTCTCCATCATCTGAACTCACAGCAATATCCTATTCACGCATCATTCCTGATAAACTGACCCATGTTACAAGATGCTATCAAAATGTCTACATGTCAGCATTCTAAAACTTGTGAACACATCCTTCCATGACACTGTCTCTCAACATCCCCCTCTCTGTCTACATATCCAACCCATCCCGTTTGTTTGTATTTAAACTGATTCCACACCATCTCTCTCTGGCGGTGATTTTCACACCCACGGCATGTCATGGCACATTGGAGAGGTGCAGCTGTAAATGGATGGGAGCCACACATCCTGTCACTTCCAGCATGGGCTGCAAGTTTCCCCATGCTGGGCAGCGATTTAACACAGCGTTATAGAGAACTGCACTGGGGTGGACTTGTACACATCTACACGTTGGGAGGGTAACTGCTCCGGGTTTACAGATCAGCTCAGTGGTGTTCACTTCACAGCCCCCCGTGCTGGAGAGATACCTGGTCCAGGTTTATAGACCAATGCACTTGTCTGGTCTGCACAGCTCTCCACATACTGGACAGGCATCCAGTCCGAGTTTATAGATCAGGGCACTGGTGTGGTTTGCACAGCTCCCCGTGCTGGACTGATATCTGTTTGACTGGTGAAGCCTGAAGAGTGTCCCACTCCGGACAGACAGCCGGGTTGTATTGAGCAGTACCCTAGCCTGGTCTACACAGCGCTCCATTCTGAACAGATATTTCATCTGGGTTTGAGGTTTCTGGGCTGGTTCTGTGAGGTGGATTGAGAATGTGAGATAACTGACCACTTCAGCTGATCTGGCAATGCCTTTAATTTGTGTTTGCCAGTTGAGTTGAGTTTGGGGAGAGATTTCAGCCTCAAGGCTGAGTGGGTCTCACGGATCTGATGGATAGAACGGCCTTTGTGATGTGGATCTTCATGATTCCATCGCATTCTATAACCGACATTCCCCAGAACATTCTGTAACTGACATTATTTGTGAACGGCTGGATGTCAGTTAATTGAACAAAAGATAAGATCCCGAGGGAAAAGATCCCGTTCCAGGGAGAAGGAGACACTGTTTCAAAATCCCCTCAGGCAGTTAAAGAGATGAATATATTTTCCCTGTGTTCATGTTTCTTCACAACCGAAAATTGACCACAATTTAGACGAAAAGACAGAAATTTCCAACCTCTGTTTGTCTTTAAGGAACTAGGACAGAATCCTTCAGGACTGCAACGTCTTCACCATCTGTATCAGGAACTGTAAAGAAGTGACCTGTGCCTGCTCTTAAGTATGTGGGAACGTTCTAGAAACTAACAGTTCTTATGGATGTGCGTTTGTGTCTTTACAGAGTGAGAGTTTCTTGTATTTTATGTTACGTTTTTTGTAAAAAAAGAAATTGAGACATTACTGTTTGTTATTTCAGCTTCATTTTTTTTTTCAATATAACAGTGATACATTTGAAAATGTCACTGTGTCCTCAATCAAACTGGTAACTTTGCCTCCAGGCTGATGTATAATTTTTCTGTTGTCCTTCCTCACAGTTAATGTAGTGACGATCTGTGTCCTGCTTTATAAAGATTGTGGATTGTCTCCATGTGTCAGATGTTACCTGGGGGCCATGGCAGTGACGGATCTAATGGTCATTATACTCGACCTGATATTGAGACACATTCCCATTGTTTATAATGAACAGTTTTATTTCCTGCGGTACATCCGCGTGTGTAATATCCACGCCGTCCTGCTTTATGCAGCCACTGACTGTTCTGTCTGGTTCACCGTCACTTTCACCTTTGATCGATTTGTGGTCATTTGATGCCAGAAGCTGAAAAGTAAATATTGCAGTGAGGAAACGGCGGCTGTGGTTCTGGGAACAGTGACTGCACGGAGTTGTTTAAAGAACATTTTCTGGTATTTTATGTTCACAGCTCACTATCAGCTGGGGAACGCCACCTGGTTTTGTTATGCGACTGCCGATGTTTTATTCCGTCGTGTCTTGATCACAATCGAATTCCTCCACGACATTCTAACCCCGGCTCTCCCATTTCTCCTGATTCTGCTGCTCAATGTTTTCACCGTCAGACAAATTTTAGTGACCAGCAGAGCCCGCAGGAGACGCCGGGCTCACACCAATGGGGACGGTCAGGGTGACACAGAAATGATAAATCGAAAAAAAAATCCGTCATTTTACTGTTTGTGATCTCGGCCAATTTCATCCTGTTCTGGTCAACGTTAATGGTGTATTCTATATCGTACCGAATGCGTTTGTTTGTGTCTGCCTCTATGTATCTGGAGTACTTTGTGCGGGAATTGGGTTTCATGCCGCAGCTCCTCAGTTGCTGCACAAACACCGCGATTTATACTGTGACCCAGACTAAGGTCAGACAGCAGCTGAAGAATGTGTTGAAATATACCTTTACCCAAATTCATCAATCAATCAAATTCACTCATTAAACAATCCATCCATGATTTTCTCATTTCAGTTCAATGTTTCAGCAATGAAGCAGCCTGTCTCTATGGTAACAGATTGAGGGTAGTGCTGGTTTATGCAACGTTACCCCATAGAGGGTTACAAGGAAACATGTCAATGTTTCCCCCAGCTGACAGGCCAAAGAGAAAAGGCAACATGCCACTGACTGCATCCATAACTTCAATATAGAACAATGCAGCGCAGAACAGGCCCTTCGGCCCTCTATGTTGCGCCGACCTCGCTCTCATCTCTCACTCTGCCTCTGGATCCTTGTCTCTACATCTCTATCCCTGACCCACTTTCTCTCTCTCTCTGCCTTCTCTTCCTTGTCCTCCTCTCTCCCTTCGAGTCCCTCACTTATCTCTGAGCCCTCTGGCTCCCTTGGCCCTGTCCCCCTGTATCCCAGGCCCTGCCCATATAGCTCTCTCTCTCTGCCTCCCTGTCGCCTGCTCTCTCTCGCTCTCTCCCTCCCTTCTTGTCGCTCCCTCCCTCCCTGTTGCTCCCTACCGCCATCCCTGTTTTTCCCTCCCTCCCTGTTGCTCGCTCCCTCCCTCCCTCTCTTCGCTCGCTCCGTCCCTCCCTCTCGCTTTCTCACTCCCTCCCTGTCACTTGCTACCCTTCTCCATGTCGCTCGCGCTCTCCCTTTCACTCCATCCCTGTTTTTCCCTCCCTTCCTGTCGCTTCCTCCCTCCCTACCTCCAAATTTTTCCGTCCCTCCCTGTCCCTCCCTCCCTCCCTGTCGCTCACTCACTTCCTGTTGCTCCCTCCCTCCCTGTCGCTTGCTCTCTCCCTGTCCCTCTCTCCCACCCTGTCGCTCACTCCATCCCTGTTGCTTGCACTCTCCCTCCCTCCCTGTAGGTCCCTTCCCCCTCCCTCCCTGTTTTTCACTCCCTCCACGTCCTTTGTTCGGTCCCTTGCTCCCCATTGGCTTCCTCCTCGCTCCCCTCTTGCTCCCCGCTCGCTATCTCCCCATCCCTCACTCCTTTCCCCGCACCCTCCATCCCTTACTTGTTCCCTCACACCCTCGTTCCCTCTCCCTTGCTCGCTCCCTCCCTCACAACGTCCCTGTCCCTCGATCCCTCCCTCGCTCCCTCTCCTTCCCTCACACCCTCCTCACTCCCTGCATCGCTCTGTCCCCGTCCCTCATGCCTTACATTGCACTGCCCCCATCCCTCGCTTCCTCCCTCATGCCGACCCCATTCCTCAGTCCCTTCCCCGCTCCCTCCGAGTCCTTTGCTCCCTCCCCATTCCCTCTCAATCCCTCGCTCACTCTGTTGCTCCGTCTCTGTCCATCACTCCATCCCTCCCCATCTTTCACTTTCTCCCAATCCCTCGCTCGTTCCCGCGCTCCCCCTGCTCCCTCCTCGTGCACAATTCTCACCATCCTCACTCCCTCCCTGTCCCTTGTCCCTCCCCATTCTTCACTCACTCCCTCACTCCCTCCCTGCCCGTCTCTCCTCCCTCTCCTTCCCTTGCTTCCTCGTCCCCTCTTTGTTCCTGTCTCCCTTCCTGTTCTTTGCTCCCTTCCCGTCCCTCACTCCCTCCCCCCTTCCCCGCACCCTCTATTCCTCACTCATTCCCTCATTCCTTCATTCCCTCCCCATCACTCGCTCCCTCCCTCCCCGACCCACGCTTCCACCCCGTCCATTCCTCCCTCCCCTTCTTCCCATCCCTCCCTACCTCCTTCGCTCCCTCCCCATCCATCCTTCACGCTCTTGTTCCCTCCCCCCTTGCCACTTTTTCTCTCCCGCTCCATCCATCGCACCTGCGCTCCATTCTTCTCCCATTCCTCGTTTCCTCGCTCCCCGTTCCTCGCTCCCTCAATCCCAGTCCCTCGCTCCCCATCTCTCGCTCCCCATCCCTTGCTTCTGTTCCCTCACTCCCTCGTTCCCTCACTCACTTCCTGTCCCTTGCTCACTCCCCGTCCCTTGCTCCCTCCCAGCCCCTCTCTCCCTCAATCCCACTCCCTCGTTCCATCCCCGTCGCTCCCTTCCTGGCTACCTCCCCATCCCTCGCTCCATCCCTGTCCCTCGCTCCCTCCCTGTCCCTCGCTCCATCGCTCCCTCACCATCCCTTGCTGCCTGCCCCTGTCCCTCCCTGTTCCCACCAGTCCCTCTCTCTCTCCTCATCCCTAGCTCCCACTCCGTTCCTCGCTCCCTCGATCCCACCCCATCCCTCGCACCTTCCCCATCCCTCACTCACTCGATCCCACCCACTCCTTCACTCCCTGTCCCTCCATGTTCCTTTTAGTCCCTGTCCCTGTCTCCCTCCCCATCCCGAGCTCACACCTCGTCCCTCGTTCCCTCACTCCCTCCGTGTCGCTCACTCCCTCGCTCCCACCCCATCCCTCGCTACCTCCCCGTCCCTCGCTCAGTCCCTCATTGCCTCCTCACTACCTCCCTCGCTCCTTCCTCTGTCCCTCCCTCGCTCCCTCCCTGTCACTCATTCCCTTGCACCCTGTCCCTTGCTCCGTCCCTGTCACTCCTTCCCTCGTTCCCTCCCCGTTGCTCGCTCCTTCGCTCCCTCCCCATCCCTTGCTCACTCCCTAGTCCGCTCCCTCACTCGCTCCTTAACCCCTGCTCCCTCCCTGTCCCTTGCTCCCTCCCTGTCCCTTACTCCCTGCTCGCCCCTCGGTCCCTTCCTGTCCCTCACTCCCTCTCCCTCTCTTCATCCCCGTCCCTCACTCCTTCCCCGGCCCTCATTCCCTCACTCCCTCCCTGTCCCTCCCTTACTCACTCTCTCCCTTTAGCTCCCTCCCTCGCTCCCTACCCGTCCCTCGGTCCCTCGCTCCCTTGCTCCCTACCCATCCCTTTCTGACACCCCGTCCCTGCCTCCCCGTCACTCGCTCCATCCCTCGCTACCTCCACAGCTTCCTCTCTGTCCCTCTATCCACACCTCGCTCCACCCCATCCCTCGGTTCCTCCCCCACTCCCACCGCGTACCTCCATCTGTCACTCGTTCCTCCTACATCCCTCGCTCCCTCCATCCGTGTACCTCCCTCCCTTCACATTCCCACTCACACCCCATTCCCCACTCCCTCCCCAACCCTCTCTCCCTTCCCATCCATCGCTGCCTCCCCATCACTCACTCGGTCCCGCGCTCACCTCTTGCTCCCTCCTTGTTCCATCCTCACTCCCTCCTTGGTCCCCCCCTTGATTCCTCTTTGCTCCCTCCTCGCTCCCCTGTCAAGGCCTCGCTCCCTCCCCATCCCTCCCCCCACCCTCGTTCCCTCACTGTCCCTCGTTGACTCACCATCCCTCACTGCCTTCTCATCCTTTGCTCCTTCCCCATCTCTCAATGCTGCCCCGGCTCTCGGTCCCTCCCCGTTCCTCGGCCCCTCCCTCCTCCCTCCCTCACACCCTCCCTGTCCCTCGTTACCTCGCTCCGTCACCGTCCCTTGCTCCCTCCCTCCTCCCCCTCCATCGTTCCTTTCCCCTCTCTGTCTCTCTCTCCCTCCCTTGAACCCTTTCCCTTCTGTAGATCCTTCACTCACCCGTCCCTCGCTCCCTCCCACCTCCCCATCCCTCGCTCCCTCCCCGTCCCTCCCTCTCTCCCTCCCCGTCACTCCCTTCCTCATCCCTCACTCCCTGCCTCCACATCCCACGCTCTCTCCCTCTCCCACATCCCTCACTCACTCACTCCCAGTTCCTCACTCCCTTGCTGGGTCCCTCCCTCTCCCTTTCCCTCGTTCCCTCATTCCCTGTCCCTTGCTTCCTCCCTCCTCGTCCCTACCTCCCCCGCTCCCCGTCCCCCCGACACGTTCCTTACTCCCTCCTTCCCCGTCCTTCCCTCTCTCGTTCCCTCCCTGTCCTTCGCTCCCTCTCTCTCTCTCCCTCTATGTTCCTCGCTCTCTTGGGCCCTCCCTCCCCGTCCTTTCCTCCCTTGCTCCCTCCCTGCCCCTCGCTCACTCTCCGTCACATGCTGCCTCCCTCCCTATCCCGTCCCTCACATCCCTTCCTCCCCAACGTCCCTCGCTCCCTGTCCCTCCCTCTTGGTCCCTTGCTCCCTCCTGCCCAGCCCCTCCCTCAAACCTCGTCACTCTCTCTCTGTCTCTCCCTCCCCGTCCCTCACTCCTTCCCTCCCTTCCAGCCCCTCACTCACACCTCGTCACTCGCTCTCTCCCTCCCTCCCTGTCCCTCACTCCATCCCGCCTTCCCTGCCCCAAGCTCACTCCTCGTCCCTTGCGCCCTCCCTACCTCCCTGGCTCCCTTCCTCCCCTTCCCTCAATCCCTCGCTCCCTCGCCCACTCCCTCACTCCCCTGTCCCTCGTCCCCTCGCTCCCCGTCCCTCGCTGCCCATCCTTCACTCCCTCGATCCCCGTCCCTCACTGCCAGTCCCTTGCTCCCTCCTTACCTGCTTCTCCCTCCCTCCCCGTCCCTCACTCCATCCCTACCCCGTCCCTTGCTCCCTTCCAACCCATCCCTCAAAGCGTCACACCTCCACATCCCTCCCTCGCTTCGTCCCCCCTTCGTTCCTTCCCCCTTCCTGTCCTTCACCACATCCCCCTCCCCATCACTCCCTCACTCCCTCCCCGTCACTTCCTTCCTCGTCCCTCACTGCTTGCCTCCCCATCTCTCGCTCAAACGCTCCCTCCCTCCCCCACATCCCTCGTTCCCTCCCTTTCTGTCTCTCATTCCCTCAATCCCCGTCCCTGGTTCCCTCCCTCCCTGCCCCTCACTCACTTCCCCTCCCTCGTTCCCTCCCCCTCCCTGCACCTCCCTCCATCTCTCCCTCTCCATCACACCCTCCCCATCACACCGTCCCTCATCCCTCACTCCCTGCCTCCCATCCCTCCTTCCTACTCTCCCTCCCTCCCCATCCCTCGCTCCCTCCCTCCCCCATGTCCCTCGTTCCCTCACTCCCCATCCCTCATTCCCCGTCCCTCGCTCCCTTGATCCCCATACTTCGCTCCCTCGTTTCCTGTCCCTCCCTCCCTGCCCCTCGCTCACTCCCCGTCACTCGTTCTCTCGCTCCCTCCCTGTCCCTCGCTCCCTCCGTCACTCTCTGTCACTCACTCCCTCCCTCCCTCCCCGTCCCTCGCTCCCTCCCTCTGTCCCCATCCCTTGCTCCTTCCCTACCTCCATCCCTTGCTCCCTTCCTCCGCTCGCCTCACTTCCTCACCACCTTGCTCAAACCGTCCCTCCCTGTCCCTCGTACCTTCGCTCCCCATCCCTCGGTCCCCGTCCCTCACTCCTTCGATCGCTGTCCCTCGCTCCCTCACTCCCTGTCCCTCGCTCCCTTGCTGGCTCCCTTCCTCCCCATCCCTCCGTCTCTCGTTCCCCCTCCCCGTTCTTCCCTCCCTCCCCCTCCCTGTCCCTCCCTCCCTCCCTCCCTCCTCCTCGTTCCTCCCTCCCTTGATACCTCTCGCACTCCCTCCCCGTTCCTCCCTTGCTTCCCCCCGTCATTCCCACCATCATCCCACGCCCTCTCCCTCCCCATTCCTCGCTCTCTCCCTTCCTCACATCCCTCGCATCCTCCCTACCCATCCCTCACTCCCTCGCTCCCTGTACCTCCCTCCCCGCCTCCCTGTCTGTCCCTCACTCACTTCCCCCCCTTGGTCCCTCGCTCCCTCTCTATCGCTCCCTCCCTCCTTCACACGCTCCCTCCCCGTCACTCGCTCCCTCCCCATCCCTCGCTCCCTCTCACCCTCCCTGTTCCTCCCTGTCCCTTTCTCCCTCTCCCTGTCCCTCTCCCTTGCTCCCTCCCTGTCCCTTGTTCCCTCACTGTCCCTCGCTCCCTGCCATTATCCCTATCCCTCGCTCCCACCCAGTCCCTCGTTCCCTCCCTGTACACACCACCCTATCCTCCTCCCTGACCCTCCCTGTCCCCCTCCCTGTCCCTCGCTCCCTCCCGATCCCTCCCTCCCACTCCCTCGCACCCTCCCTGTCCCATCTTCCCTGTTATTCACACCCTTTCCCTCACTCCTTGTCCTTTGCTCCCTCCTTCTCCCTCCCCCTCCTTGTCCGTCCCTGTCCCTGTCTCTCGCTCCCTCTCTGACCTTCCCTGTCCCCATCCCTGTCCCTCAATCCATGTCCTTGTCCTCTCCCTACCTCCCTCTCTGTCCTTCCCTCCCTGTCCCTGTCCTTTGCTCCCTCCCTATCCCTCCATCCCTGTCACTGTCCCTCACTCCCTCCCTGACCTTCCCTGTCCCCCTCCCTGTTCCTCACTTCCTGTCCCTGTTCCTGACTCCTTCTCTCTACCACCCTCCCTGTTTCTATCCCTCGCTCCCTGTCCCTGACCATTGGTCCCTATCACTGTCCCTCGCCCCCTCCCTGTCCGGCCCTGTGCCTGCCCCACTTCTACTAGCTTCGTCCCCACCTCCTTGACCTGTCCGTCTTCCCTCCCACCTACTCGCCCCTCCCTCCTCACTGGCCAACCCTCATCTCAACTCCCTGCTTACACTCACCTTTACTAGCTTCATCCACGCCTCCTTGACCTACCCGTCTTCTCTCCACCTATCTGCTCCACTATCCACCTTCTGTCACCGCCTCCCCCCTCGCTATTTATTTCAGAGCCCCCTTCCCCTCCCCCCTTTCTGACGAAGGGTCCAGACCTGAAATGTCAGCTTTCCTGCTCCTCTGATGCTGCCCAGCCTGCTGTGTTCATCCAACTGTGTTCATACAATGCCTCATAGACGCCAAAAACAACAACCTGATTTACTCAGGAATGTTGCTTTTGCTTTTGGTACTGATTTTCACATCTTTTAGTGTGGGTCATAAGTTTTGGGGTGGGTGCAATAAAGGAAAAATGTTTCTCAGAAATTGCATTTGCTTGTTCTGAGATTTTACCCTGTACAGACAGTGATGATGTTTGTAAACATTTCACAGAGTAATAGAAAGAAAGACATTGAAAATGGGAGAGTCAAATCAAACACAGTGTCAAGATCCAACAGGGTTATTGAATTCATCAGGACCAGAAGGGAATATGTTTATCTGGAAAGTCTGTGGGAAAAGATTTCAAACATCAGAGTGAGTGGTAAAGCGCCAACACTCGCACACTGACGCACCTGATTCTGAATGTTCCAGTGAACTAACTGCAGAAATTATTTAACATCATCCAGTTAATATTCTGAAAAACAAAATCCACAGAGCAGAGAAACTGTACAGACATTCTGTTTGTGGACAAGGATTCAACAGATCATCCAATCTGGAGAGATGCCAGGAGATCAGCATTATGGAATAACCGTGGATTGTGTGAAGGCATACAAATACGCGACCCAACTGGAATCTCACTGTCGTAGTCACTCCGGGGAAAGACCACTCACCAGCTAAATGTGTGGGAAGGGATTTGCTCAGTCATCTAGCTTCAGGTCACACCAGTGGGTTCACACTGACAAGAGACCTTTTACTTACTGTGATTGTAGGAAAAGCTTTAGGAGCTCAAAGTTTTTCGTGAATATCGAACTGTTCGCACAAGGGAGAATTCTTTCAGCTGTTCCACATGCGGGAAGGATTTCACTTGGAGATGCAGCCTAATGTCACACAAAAGTCTTACGGGGAAGGAAGCTTCAGCTGCTCTGTGTCTGGTAAGTGATAGAATTCGTGGTTCAGCCTAATGTCACACAATCGAGTTCACACTGGAGACTGATATCTGCTATGTGTGTAGGATGGGATTCACGTCTTCATCCATTCGAATGTCACACAATCAGGTCACACTGGAGAGACATCTTTTACCTGCCCTATGTATGAGAGCGGGTTCACATCATCATCCAGCCTAATGTCTAGGTCCGAAACGTCAAGCCTTCCTGCTCCGATGATGCTGCCTGGCCAGCTCTAAACCTCGTTTTCTCAGGTCACATAAGCCGTCTCACACTGGAGAGAGACCATTCATCTGCTCTCAGCGTGGGAAGAGCTTCGGTCAATTTAGTCAGCTATCCAGCCTCAATAAACATCGATGTGTTCACAGTGGGGAGAAGCCATTCACCTGCTCCATGTGTGGGAAGGGATTCACCTATTCTTCCCACCTCACTTATGACTGGCTTGTCACACTGGAGAGAGACCATTCGCCTGCTCTGTGTGTAGGAAGGAATTTATTAAATCAGCACAGCTTCTGTTACACCAGTGTGGTCACATTAGAGAGAGACCGTATACCTGCATTGAGTGCGGGAAGGGATTCACTCGGACATCCGATACTCAGTGAACACCAACTTTTCATACGGGGGAGAAACATTTTACTTGCTCCGTGTTTGGGAAGGGATTCACTCGGCCCTCCAATTTCACTGAACATGGTCTTATTCTCATTGATTCACCCAGACTGAAACTTCGTCCTGCCTCCGATTTCTTTGAGAAAACAATTTATCCCGATTTCTTTTTTTTTTAATCTGGTGTGAAATTATTTACATGCAGCAGCTGAAAAGAAAGGAAGTGAACCCAGGGAGGGAGCAGAATCTGTCCAGACAGAAGTGATGAACAATTAGTTTTGATTGTTTTGAATTTTTAACCTAATTTCTAATCCAATAATAATAATATTAATAATAATATTTTTGCAGGATGTTAGAAATGGAAGATTTTCAGACAGAAATCTCAAAACAACCATCATGTAAAGATCCAATGGACTAACCGAAATATGCCGCACTTGAATATCATTGGCTTGAAACCATAGATCAGGAAATGTCTGTCTGTTTCAAAAGGTTTGAAACAGCAGTTTGTCTGGAAAAGTACTGAGACACATACACCCAAGTGAGAGTCTTCCAGTGAACTGATATACCTTCACATAGTCTCACAGCTGCAAAAAACATCATACCATTCACAGCAGGAACCTACAGAGACACAAGACCTCTTAGAATACGGAGAAACCACGGAAATGTGAGGATTGTGAGAAAGGATTCCATTCCTTGTCAGTGCAGGAGTTTCATCAATGCAGTCACACAAGGCAGAGACCATTCACCTGCTATGCATGTGGGAAGGGAATCTTTGATTCATCTGCTCTTTGGAGACATCGATGTGCTGCCACTGGAGAGAGGCCATTCACCTGCTCTGAATTTGTTTTTATTCATTCATAGGATGAGGACATCGCTGGATAGGCAGCATTTATTGCCATCTTTAATTGCACAGAGAGCAGTTCAAAATCAACCATATTGTTGCAGGTCTAGAGTCACATGTGGTGCATATCAGATAAAGGTGGCAGTTTCCTTCCCGAAAGGACATGAGTGAACCATATGGGTTTTTCCAACAATCGACAATGGATTCACAGTCATCATTAGATTCTTAAGTCCAGCTATTTATTGAATTTAAATTCCACCATCTGCCGTGGTGGGATTTGAACATGGGTCCCCGGAGTGTTTATCTGGGTCTCTGCTTTAACAGTCTAATACCACAGGCCATCGCCTCCCGAAGTGGCAATAAATTCTGGAAATAATTCACCCTGATGAAACACCAGTGAACTCCCACGGGGAAGAGGCCATCTACCTGTTTGGAGTATAGTAAAGTATTCACTCAGTTGTCCAGCCTGCGCATGCATCAAAGAGTTCACACTGGGGAGAGGCCATTTACATGCTCTGGTTAAGGAAAAGAATTCGCTCAGTCATCTGCCCCAGTAAGACACCAGCGCATCCACACAGGAGAGAGGCCATTCAAATGCTCGATGTGTGGGCAGTAGTTCAGAGATTCATCTGGCCTCGAGGTACACCAGCGAAGTCATACTGTGGAGAAGCCATTCATATTTTGTGAGTGTGGGAAAGGATTCAGTCAGTCATCCAGTCTGTCGAAGTACAAGAAAGTTCACAAATGACCATAGGAGTTGGATCTGCTGTTAATCCGCATTATTTCTGCTGCTAGACAGCACATTTCAAACACACGGTATCTACTGTCTAGAAAAACAAGTGAAGCAGTTATGTGAGACAGTTAGCATCTGCATGCTCTTCTCCATACCGCATACCATTCTCATTAACAGGATGTTAGAAAGGGAAGATTTACAGACAGAAGTCTCAAAATGACCATCGCATGAAGATCTAATGGAGTCACTGAAATAATTGGGACTTGAATATCATAATCTTCCATATTGGCTGTTCCTTTACTCTCAGTGATTTTAAATCCTGGAACTTCTCCCAAACAACATTGTGGGTGACCCTACACTTCAAAGACTGCAGTTCCAGAGACCACTGTCTTCTGAAGGAGGAGAACTGGGATGGGCAATAAGAGCTGACCTAGACGTTGATACTATACCCCATGAATTGATTGGAAAATGAAGGAAAATCACATCCAAGACTGAGCCATGTTCATTCTGACAGTGAGTAAAGTGGGAGAGTCAGCGGGTTTCTTTCTGCTGGACTGGCCTGTCTCATCACTTTGCTTCCAGTGAGGCTGGTGGTCTTTGAGCCTGGGACTGCACATTCCCAAGGAAATGACCCCCAAAAGCTGATGAAGTAAACTTGTTTTATCCTGGATAGGAAATAATATTTTCCTCACCACTCCAATTAGATCAGAAGTAAATACGTTTGTCTTTGTTCCATTGAGTCTCTAGCCCAATCAACTCAATTAGTCTCCGTCATTATTTATGCTCCACATCCTCCCCTTTTGTATCCCCCTTCAGCAGATCCTGCTATTCCTTTCTCCCTCATGTATGCATCCAACTTCTTAAATATATTCCTCTCTTCACCTCCATCTCGCGTTCTTGGAGTGAATTGCACTTTCTGACCTGTCTCAGGGTAAAGAGGTTTCTCACAAAATGACTATTAGAGTTTTAAAGCCCTTCATCATTTTAAAGACTTCTATGAGATCATCCTTTAGTCTTTTTTTGAGAGAAAAGCTCCGCAGACTTGTTTGAGGGTTACGTGTTTTCAGCTCTGATAAATGGCTTTTTGAATCTATATGACACATTTCCGGTGCCTCTATTTCCTTTGTCCAAATGGCAAAGACAAATGTTGGCAGTACTCCCAGTGGAGTCAATCTTTGGTTTCAAATAAGTGAAACATAATTTTCCTCCTTTTCAATTCTATCTCTGTAGAAAGGAGCCCAAATATGGGCTGTGCCTCCACAGAAAGATGTTAAGCTCTGAGAGAAGTTTGATACTGGAATTACAGGAATGTAATCATGGATTCAGGGCTTCAGTTGGTTGGAGAGACTGGTGCAGCTAATCCTGTTCTCTTTGGATACTGCCGTCATTGTAGTAGAACAGAGAGAGAGACCATTCAGCCCTCTGAGGTTATGCTGGCTCTGTTTAGAACGTTAATCATTGTTCACTTCGAACAACCCTGCAAGTTTATATGCATCAAGGAACCTCCAATTTTAAAAAGAAAGTAATGAATATATAGCTCAGGATGATAAACTAACTGGATTAATTAATTTCAGAATTAGTTCAGTAGAACCTTCCAATCTAGTAGACACCTATGTTGCAGTTAACATCTGGAATGTTGAGATGATTTGAATAAGTTGATATCTTTCTTTGGCAATACTTACATTTTGTTTTTGTTTTATTTTTGTTTTAGGAAACCACATTTGATAATCTGGTCACTACCTGACAGATCAGCACCACATGGGAAGATGTTGAGACAGACATCCATTTTGACATATGCACTTGAAAGTTAATATGTGCTGTGATGTCGGGCTATCAGTGGATGTGCAGATATAATATGCTATACATGAAAGAAATAACATGTAAATTCACGGTGAACCCGCACTGCAGAGAGGGTCCCAAACACATGCAGCTCCTTGGGAAACAGTAGGAAATGAAATAGTTAATGTGGCCGTGGGTAAAGAGACAGCATTGTGACGTCATCAAGATAGTGACACGTTCTCCCGAAAGAAACTGACCTGAAACAATCAGGAGAGAATTCAACCCACAGGGAATGGCCAGAAAGTCAGTGAGATTCATTAGGAAGGGGTTGAAACTTAGATTGGGATCAATAAGAACGGTCCACGTTTAGGATACAGGTAAATAAAAAGATTGGAGAACCCTGACACTCATATTCGATCCTTTGCTTGAAGCTCATGTGTCTGTGTAAGAGTAATTTTTCAACTCATGGCACTCCTTAGGAGAAGAACAGGTCAAATCGATGTGACCTCAGCAGGGGCCAGAACAGAAATGGGAAATAACAAAGTGCAAACGGTAGAAGGGTGATAAAAAGAACCACACACCTTCAATGTCTTGTTTTATAAATATCCTGTTCCCGTCTTCTTGTTAATTAGCATATATTAATTTAATCATGATAACTATTTTATTTTCTTATGAGTCACTGGCATCACTGGGTAGGGCCAGATTTATTGCCCATCGCTCACCGCCTTGGAGAGGATGGGGTCAGCTGTAGTCCATGTACTGTCGGTAAAGCCACAGTGCCATTAAGGGAGACTTTCAGGAATTTGACCAAGCGACACAGAAGGAACATGATGTATTCCCAGGTCAAAGTCAGAGGTCACAAAACACCAGGTTCAAGTCCAACAGGTTTATTTAAAATCATAAGCTTTCGGGGTGTTCCTCCTTCGTCAGGTGAAGCGCTACTTTATTACTTTGTTACACATCGTAAGAAAGTGATAAAGTCAGGTGCAGCGTTAAGAAAGCTAGTGATTTCAAATAAACCTGTTGATCTATAACCTGGTGTCATCTGACTTCTGACTTCGTTCACCCCAATCCAACACCAGCACCTCCACATCATATTTCCAGGTCAGCACGGTATGTATCCTGAAGCGGATCTAGCAGGTGGTAGTATTCCCATGTGACTGCTGACTCTGTCCTCCTGGATGGTAAAGACTGCAGATTCAGAGGGCGTTGTTGGAGGAGCCTTGCTGAGTCACTGCAGTGCATCTTGTAGATGGCACAGACTGCTGCCACTGTGCATCAGTGGTGCAGGGAGTACAGGGATGTAGTTTGGGTGCAAGTCAAGAGGGCTGTTTTGTGTTCGATTGTATTGAACCTGATGTAAGGCTTTTGAAATAAAAAAAGGCAAACATTGTCATATGAAACTGTGCACAAAATGAAATACTTGTTTTTGACTGTTACCTCTGGATCAGACAATTTAATGGAAGGTAGTCAAGTTGGGAAATGATATCAAAGTGGGAATAAAAGACATGTCCTGGAGACATTCACATTAGGGTAGACATGATTAGAAAGTGATAAAGTATCAGACGAGACTCCTTCAGAAAAAAATCTTCCCACTGCCAGCAATAACCCCTATTACACCCTTTCCTGACCAATATATGTATGTTACGTGTAGTTCTTGAAAAAGAAAATTAACATTTTGTCAACACTCCCCATGTCTTCACTGTTGGTGAAATATAATTTCTAACCCAGACCCTTCTTTCACTTCACCCTGGTGCATTCTATGTGTTTACAGCAGAAGCAGAGACAGGCTGCTCATACCCCTGCTCCCACTGCTCTGGATCTCAATGTTGTACGTTTACCAAATACTGTTTTGTCTTTACCAATGCAGACTAAACCTAAACCTGAACCTGAACCTGACCGTTCACTTCCAGTCAGGAACAGATCATTGATTTACGTTAATCTCTGATTTGAAGCACTTTTCCAGCGTTCACCGTTGTTCTTCCTCTGACTCTAAACCCAGATGGAAACGAGATTCTGTTTCGTGTCTAGGAGCTGTGAGGCATGGAAGAAAGTAGCTGGGACACATTTCTTACACACAGCAGGATTAACTCACACCGTGGCTTGGCAGTCAGTGAAGAGAGACGGGAAAGAGTAGAGTGCCACCTGACCCCCTCAGTGTGACCCTGAAGGATGTGTGCCGCCTGAAGTTCTGTTGCGGCATATGATTCCCCTCCCACCCTGTGATTGTCCTTTCTCAGCTCCAGCTGCTGTTCAACCCTCAGGACTAATACAACAATCCATAATAATATGTTTAAGGCAAAGTTGATTTATTTTACATTTCTCAGAATACTAAACTCTAGTCCAGTTTGAGAGGTTATAAACGTCAAAGACAAACTCCAAATGTCAGACCAAAAGTATCAGAAAATTACAGCGCAGATCAAGGCATCTTTAAATCCATTTGTGTAATATGGGAATCGCTGGCTGGCCAGCATTATTTGCCCTTGGTCCATGTTTGTGTTGGCTGATATAGAATTGCCCAGGTTTTATAACTTTCTGGATTCACCATTGAAATCAATTATTTCAGACTGTGAAGCCTGCCCCCTTTTTGTTTGCATTTCTTGTTTCAATTTGTTACTGTGTCAGCAGCACACCTGGTTCCAGGAACATGTTTTGTTTCTTTGTTTTTTTTCCCAGCCCCTTCTCCATTCCTCATGGCCTTATTTCTGCAATTAAATCACTCCTGCCTCCCCCCAACCTAAAACCCTAAGAAGACCGCCTTTCTGCCCTTGTCTCATCCCCATCTTGCTCAAAACCGGATGGGTCCCAGCCCTCTGTGACCTCACCATGCCCCCGGGTCAGTGGCAAGAGATTTGAATTCTCTTCCTCGAAGAGAAAATCTGAAATTTTTGTGGCTACAGCTTTCCCAGATTTTATTTTTGAAACAAAAACAGCGAAATCTTTTCAGAGTTGAGATTTGTTTTTGAGCCTTCATCCAAAATTTCGTGTCTTTAGAGCTGAGCTGTGATCCTCCCACAGTCCAAAAATGGCAGGTTAGGTGGATTGGCCACAATATATTGCCCCTTAGTCTGCAGGTTAGGCGGTTGGCGTAGCCATGGTAAATGCAGGGTTAGGGGCGTAGTGTGGGATAGAGGGTCAGTGCAGACTCGATGGGCTGAATGATCTCTTTCTGCACTGTAGATATTCTGTGATTCTAACCAATTGCGATCATGGTCACTTTTCCCTCGTGTCAGCCCACACATCAGCCGATGCATTCAGCTCAAGCTTTCATGCCGCCTTTGTGTTTTTGTGGGTTCCTACTCAGACTCTTTTTGCTTTACATCAATTTCACAACGTATTTGAGGATGAGAATGAATTTGTAAATAGAAATTTTCCAACCAAAATCCCTTGCAGATTAGGAACTGTTTTTGCTGCGGGCATCATTCACAAAGATCAGGAAATTAAATGTTCAGTCACCTATCTTACAGGAACAGAGGTTGTAATCACTAGGTAAGTCTGAACAGCTTAAAACTCTTTTCTCAAGAAAAGAGGAGGCTGAGAGTAAACCAGATACAAATTGGAAGCTTTGTTCCTGTTAAATGAAATCATTGGATCTTAACCAAAAATGGGAATCAGTCCTGAGATAGAGTGACTCGACCCAAAACATTAACTCTGATTTCTCTCCACAGATAGTGCCAGACCTGCTGAGATTTTCCAGCAATTTCTGTTTTTGTTTTTGATATACAGCTTCTGCAGTTCTTTCGGTTTCTATTAATTGAATGTGGAGCATTTTTCACTACCCCGAGGTCATCAAAGGCATTGTCTAAATGTGTATCTCTCTTTCTTTCTGTCTATCTGAGTTAACAATCAGATATAGAGGTCACTGACTGACTGTATTCACAAATACCCAATTGAATCTGCCTCCCCCACAGACTCAGACCCCTCACCACTCGCTGAAACATGGAGAAGTTCCGTTGTTAGAATGGGAACTTTCTTTGATGTGGCCTCTCCTTGTGGTTCTGCCCACGTCCCAGTTCCCTGTGTGAATACCAGCTACCTCTCGTCTGCCAAAATGTGTTTCTTAAAGAGCTTGAGACGAGACCAGACTGAGACTAAGAAATTTAAAAAAGAATGAAAAAGGAGGAGAAAAAGTAAAGGGGTTTTGTGGATCTCAGGGAATGAGACTCTCGGATCCATCTGTTGTGATTGTTCACACAGTAAAAAGAGATAAAATTCTCCGATGAGACTCAAACCAGGGCAACAGGAGATGGAGCACTGAAAATTAACAGATTTAGTTCAAACCAGGCGATTTTTTTTTCATCATTTTTTTCATCGACTGTCATCTGCCAGAGTTAGCACCATTCAGCTCTCAGAGTAAGCACATCTAATTCATCAAAAGTACCACAGCATTTTACCTTAAAGTCCGTATTGAAGCAATTATAGAGATAAAACATTCCTGACAGCAGAATTCATGGAAGAAAGACATTTACGAAGAGAGCAGAGACGACAGAATATTCCAGAAGACAGGCTTTGCGAACTTTGAGAGACGAAGTTATAATTAATTTATTGCTTCTTATTAATTGAGTTTATGTTAGTGGGGCTTATTTTTATTTAAACAGCATTCTAGTAGAAATTAGACCACTTGGGGAGTAGTTAGCAGTCTGTGAATTGTCGGTTTGTTAGTACTTTTGTTAATTTGTTCAATGTTGGGTAAAAATTAATTGCTTCTTGTTACTTGTAAAGTGGGGATCAAGAATATTTTTTCTATTAAATATTCTTGTAATAGATTATGAGGGGAAAGGCAGACTTTTCTGACAGTTTCGGGAGTAATTTTTAGACGGAAACCTCTGCTCCTGTCATAAGAGATCGGGGTTTGTGTTTTAGCTTATTTACCAGAGCGGTTTGACCATTCTCTGTCGTAACACTTTATGTCAGTTGTCTTCTGTGATGGATGTCTGCTGGGCGCTGTCCTGTCAGATTCCCAGGAGCTGCAGTGATTGGGTCAGTGAATTGTCGCAATTTAAGGTTGAACATGAGCATCTTGTGGGACTATTTCAGCTCAACTGTCCATTTCATATCCCAGCTCACGGTAACGGTTCTCAGTGTCTGGAAAAGTCACTTGCGTTCCATCTAAAGCTGCCTTTTGTCAGATAAACTTCTGTGTGGGGATGGAGAGCGGATGTGAGGCACATGGAGCGGGTATAATCCTGAGGCCTCTGTCGCTCTCAGGGATGTGTCTGTGTGTCTCCCTCTGTGAGTGGAAATGAGGATGAGATCCTCAAGGAGGTATTAATGCAATTTTACAGTCTCAAACTTCAGTCCCATTGTTTGTCGTGTGACATTACAGGGATAAGCTCATTGCCATTTGCCTTCGAAACGTCAGAGCATGCAAGACTATGAGCCAAATGCTAAAAACTGAGACGAGAAGAGATGGAGGTTTGATAATCTGCACTGACATGATGGGCCGAACGGTCGTCTTCCACACTGTAAAAACTCGAGGATGGAGAAACTGATGTGCAGTGAAAATGATCACAAATGAAAATGCAAAAGCAGTGTCGTTGTTAAAATGTACCACATCTTCTGCCCTTTCACTGGTCGTCTATGGCTAGGATTCGGCCCTCTCGCCACCCTGGCCCAGCTTTGATTCCTAGTCAGGGAGTAGTCACTCTGCTATGTTATTTTATCTTGGTGACAGCACTTCTAATTGATACTTCAGGAGATGGAAGGAGAACTCTTTAGTCCCAGATGTTAATAAGATTAATATAAAACAAAGAACTGTGGAAATAAAACACAAAGAAAAAAATGATATGGAAGCTCCACAGGTCTGGCAGCATCTGTGTAGAGAAACAGAGTTAACGTATCAGGTCCTGTGACCATTAATCAGAAGCAGGTTAGTTATACATTTCTGTAGTATAATGCCAGGGAAAATTATCGGCTTTATCTATCAAATCAGCATATTAATCAAAATTGTTCTCTTTCATTAGCTTACAACTGTCAACTTTACAACTATAAAGGAATTTCATCAGCTCTGATGCTGCTTCCATTCCCTTCGGTGGTGAAAGGCTCTGCTTAAATGGTTCCTTTTTCTTTTCCTTTGTGTCAATTAGCAGCCAAGTCGAATGGAGAATTGGTTCTTTCAGTGTCTACCTCAATGTGTCTCTGTTTGCCTCTCTTTGTCTCTGCGAATCCACCTCACCCCATTTCACACTCTCCGACTCTTCTTCTGTCAGTATCCCTCATTTCCCATTCCTGATCTGTTTAAAGTCAGAATGTTGAAGATAATTTGAGAGTGGAGCTGCTGGGAGACTTTTTCCTCCTGGCTGGAGTGTTTAGAACTGCCTCACATTCCCTGCATAATGTGTCTGTCACTGAGGATGAAGATAACGAGACATTTCTTCTCTCAAAAGATTGTGAATCTTCAGAACTCGAAATAAAATTCTGAATCCATCAGAAAAAAAAAGTCCACCACAATTATAGGATTATGGTGATGCCTTTCCTGTTGGTGTAAACTGAATGAATCGCGACAGAAGAGAATGAGGGTGATCAGCTCGTTCTGTCTGTGAGATTACCACAACATTCCCTCCTAAATCTGCAGTTTATCCCGCCTCACCTCTTCCTTCCTGCCAAACTGGGAATGAAGGGATGAGAATAGAAGAAAAGGAGAAGCAGGCGTGCTTGTGGAACAGTAGAAAGGAGCTTCATGATGAATCCAGCAGAAAAAGAGGAGACGCTATGGCAGAGTCCTGACAACAAATGTGTTTTCTTTGTTCTTTGCCGGTGAAATTCACCGCTTCACTACGCTGGAACCATTGAAGTGAAACAGTGACTGTGATTATCTTTGCTGGTTGTTCAACTTGTGTCCACCAAACTATTGCTGCTCATGTCCCTTTCAACACCATAACTCTGCCGCATGTAACTATTGAGCTGATATGGTTCCAGTGGCACAATAGATAACATACCTGACTATAAATCAGGTGATTGTACATTCAACTCCTACCTTAGTCAAGTGTAATTCACAAACCTTTTTACACTCCCAAATTAATCTTCCTCATTGCTGTGAAACTGAGATGAGCTTTGAATTCCTGACGTGCTGAAGTTGTCTCCCAAGCTTCAGTTCAATTCCCCACACCCACCGACCCAATCACTGCATATCCTAGGAATGAAAAGGGAACAAAACAAAAAATGAAACCAGTCTCAGCCTTCTGAGACCTTGGGAACCGGAGTCAGAGGAGAATGAAGGTGGTTTTTCCAACTCAGCAGAGACAATCGAGGAAGCTTTCCCTTCTTTAAGAGGCTGGGACATTGACTCTGATATTCTCAGGGGCATTAACTGACCTGAGGCACTGAAAGGATTCCCATAAAAGACTGCTTTGTGTTTGATTTTGTTTCTGTCAAGAACAATAAATCCCGATTCCCTGACCAGAAATTGAACCCGGGCCACAGCAATGAGAGCGCCAAATCACAACCACGATATCACGAGTATTGACAGTGGAAAAGCATGTTTATTTTCTTACTGACGCAGCGTTTGGCCTTTTTCTCACTGAAGATAAGCTTCCCCTCCAAAGTAATTGAGTTAATGAGTTTGTACAGAATGGAAAGAGGCCCATCATCCCAGTTTCCAGCACTTAGCCTGTAGACCTGTGCGCTCTGACGTTTTAAGCGTTCATCTCAACCATATTTTCCCTGTATCAGAGACAAAAGGTACTGCAGATGCTGGCGAATCCGAGATAACAAACATGGGGCTGGATAAACAGAGGAGGTCAAGCAGCATCATAGGAGCAGGAAAACTTGACGTTTCGGGCCTAGACCCTTC
>JAHRHZ010000109.1:1005398-1187389 GCA_024137785.1 Ginglymostoma cirratum
CCGAAACGTCAAGTTTTCCTGCTCCTATGATGCTGCCTGGCCTGCTGTGTTCATCCTGCCCCACATCTTGTTGTCTTGGATTCTCCAGCATCTGCAGTACCTTTTACCTCTGAGGAAATGACATGGTGGTTTTAACGCTTTTTAATGAGAAGTAATTTCGGACAACTTTAAAGAGCTCCTTCGGATGTTGGTTGCAGAATGTGCCGAAAATTCTCTCACTCCCCAGGAAGAATGGAACTCAAGACCACTAGGCGAACCAATAAACTGCAAAGTCATGCATTAAAAGCTGCAATGTAATAGATTACTGGATAGCCTGTGCATCATACACAAAGACAATTTGATAAATCCGATAAAGAGCTGAAGTGATCATGTGCAGAAGAATGGGAGATTGTAATGCCAAATTAAACAGTGCCCAGGGTGATATGAACAGAGATCTACCCTGGTAGTTGAGTGATGAGGATTCAGTGCCTTCACTTCCGTGGCCTTTTAATGGTTAACATTTACAGTAATAAATATAAAATACTGACTAATCGTTAGAAGCAGCATTATGTCATGGACCAGTCAGAATCACTTCACTGCTTATTACAGGTCCGTATCAGCAAAGTCAGCTGCAATTGCCTGACATGCAAATGGAATAAAACAAGAAGAGAGGGGACGTCAGGAAAAGTGAAGGGCCATGGTGGTTTGTGAGAGCTGACCGTAGGCCTATTGCGGCCAGGCCCAATGTGGGTTCTGAAGGCAGGAAAGCTGACACTTCAGGTTCTGAAGAAGGGTCCAGACCTGGTACTTCAGCTTTCCTGCTTCTCTGATGCTGCTTGGCCGGCTGTGTTCATTCAGGTCTACACCTTGTTATCTCAAATTCTCCTGCATCGGCAGTTCCTACTATCTCTGTGTTCTGAAGACTGGTTTTCACTGTTTACCCTGGTCTATAATCACTCTGGATCAATCACCCACAATGACTCCCCTTTGTGCATTTCCCTTTGCTCGTCTCACCTCGTTTCAGAGCCCAGAGGGGATCCATGCATGTTAACTTGGAAAATTTCACTCAGGTCAGCCTAATAGTCTCGTATTAAGACCACAAACTTTAGGACCAGAAAGGGACTATCCAGCCCATTTAGTGTACGCCACCATTTACTGACCTTGTGTCTGGTATGATAATCCTGAACTGCACTTTCTTGCCTTTCCCCATAACCCTTGATACCTTTACTGATTAAAACTCTGTTGACCTCACCACTGAATACACTTAGTAACCCAAATCTGACAACAGTATGCAGTAAGGAATTCCATGGATTCACCTCCATCTGAGAGAATAAATGTTTCCTCATCTGTCTTAAATGTGTGACCCCCATTCTGATATTAGGCACGCTGGTGCAAGATTGCCCAGAAGGAAAACCATTTTTTGCATCCAACATATTATATCTCAAAGAAATATGTATGCTTCAATAAGGAGCAAGTATTGTTTTTGTAGTACTGTGTCTGACCACATGAAGTCAATGGATTTCATGATTTCCTCCTGTTTGACCATAAGACCATAAGGCATAGGAGTGGAAGTAAGGCCATTCGGCCCATCGAGTCCACTCCGCCATTTAACCATGGCTGATGGGCATTTCAACTCCACTTACCCGCACTCTCCCCGTAGCCCTTGATTCCTTGCAAGATCAAGAATTTATCAATCTCTGCCTTGAAGACGTTCAACATCCCGGCCTCCACTGTGGTTCGTGGCAATGAATTCCACAGCCACACCACTCTCTGTCTGAAGAAATGTCTCCTCATTTCCGTTCTAAATTGACCCCCTCTAATTCTAAGGCTGTGCCCACGGATCCTAGTATCCCCACCTAATGGAAACAACTTCCCAGCGTCCACCCTTTCTAAGCCATGTTTGTTTTCATCCCGGATGTAAAACTTTCACTGATACTGACAGAGCTGTTCCTTTATGTCTTTTAATGTCAGGAATCCATGTTCGTTTTATGAGTTTCGACAGGAACATTAAAATCCTCATTCCTATTTCGGAATCAAACCGAGAACACAGCAGTTGCAATGTTGAACTCCAAAAAGGAAGGTGCGCACAAAACTTGCAACTTTTTGTCTTGACACTACTTTTGACCTTTTGTTTCAGTTGCAAAATCTTTATCAGTGAAATTTTAACACCACTGAGAAAGACCCTTCCGCCCATTATATCTATGCCAGTCATCAAATATCTCACTTCTAAATCCCGTTTCCAGCACTTGGCCCGTCAGCCCTTTTGCTCTGACATTTCACGTGCTCATCCAAATAGGTAGTCAATGTTTGAGGGCATCAATGGTACAAAAACACTTTCTTCAAAAAAAGGACAAGAAAGCATTGCTCTTTTCTACAACACGATATCGACATTTTCCTCTTGAAGACAGCTATGAAAGCCAAACTCTTTCACGGAGTCGTTTGCCAGTTTCCCCCATGATGCCAACTGTGTAGAACGAAATCCCACACTGCCAGAGGTTATCACTAATGATTCTCCATTTTTAACCTCTCTGCTGACATGAGATTTGGTGTCCGTCAGGTTAAACCACCACCAGTTTTGTCTCACTCATAAGAAAGCAGCCCTCTGACCTAGAATGTGTACAGCGACTCATTGTGGCTCAGTGTCAGACTTTGCAAAAGGCACGTTTTATAGTCTATTAAATGTATTATATATGTCAGTTGTCCTGGCAAGATGTAAAGAGAAAGATTACTTGTACACAACAAGTAAAATTCAATCTTTACAATGGTGGGAACTTAACCCAGAATTCCGAACGCTATGCACAGCATTGCTTATCACTTCGCAGGCTCAGTATCTTCCCGCGTGCCCAGCGTCTAGAGCATGCGCAGTGGGAGCGATCCTGGGAAGCAGTCGGTCCTTTCCTCTGGTCCACAAAATGTAACAATGAGGCAGAACAGAGGAGGTGATGGGCCGTGTGGTTAGACGGAGAGTTTTTCTGAACACTTTGTGGATGCGGAAGATTCTGCATAAAGAAAATGTCTGCCCCTGTTTCACAAAACGGGACAAATCGAGGCTCCCTCTCAACGGCAGGCCGCGGGTAACGGCCGCTATCTTTGTAGGAGGCAAAGAGCAGCAGGGCGCACTTGCGGTCACGCTGGGCTGGGGAGAGAATGTTGTGAATACCTTCCCTGGACTGACAGGGATGGAGTTTATCAACTACCTTTACAGGGAGTGAGGAGGGGAGTATTTGCACACAGCGAACTCCAGCTCATAGGAATATTTGCTTCTTCTGAAATTTTGTCCTGGATTGACTGAGATGGCTTTTGTAATTTTTTTTACAGCATGTTAGAAGAAGATTTTCAGATTGGAAACTCAAACCAAATGATATACCAAGACCCAAGTGAGCCACTTTATTTTTTTATTCATTCGATACTGGATATGGTTGGCCTTTGAATGTAAGTATTGAGTAAGATAAAAGTAACATAAAATTCCTTCCAGTAACTGATGCCCAATATCTTAAATCTTTATCTTTCATAGTTTTACTATCAGTGAAGAGGAACAGCTGCTCTTTATTGACTTTATTTAAACCTATAATAAACCCATACACATTATTAAATCTCATCTCAATCTCCTTTGCTCTGTGCAGAACAACTTCCGTTTCCCCAACATGACCTTACAACTAATATCCCTCAGTTCTTGAGCCATTCTGATTCATCTCTTTTCAAATCGCTCCTCAGATCCTCATCCTTCATGGAGCTCACCTGTTTGTGCAGACTCAAATGCTCTGTGTTCAAGTGGGTGATGTTATCACACACAACATCACCTTGATTCCCAGGTATTTCCTGAACTGTGAGTATCTCTGACCCCAGTGTTTCTGATATCTTTTGAGCTGCAGACTCCAGCTTTTGATTTTGAAGTTGAACATAATGAAATTATTTCATTATTTTAACCAGTAACATACACAGTTCACCTTCTCGTGCTGTTCTCAGTTATGCAAATCTGGGGCTCATGCGACTCATTTTGTCACCCCGTTGTTGTGTGGCTGCCGTCAAAAGCTGTTTTATAAGACCATCCATTGTTCTAGTTTATCTCCGCTCTCCCTGATCAACTCTCTGTCATTGTGTAACCTGCTATGTCTCCTATAATGTGTGTATCTGTCTTAAGTATTTTATTGTTACTTCCGTTGACACCTAAATGAAGCTTTTATAGCTGAACATTGCCTGACCACTTGCTGCTGGCAATTATTTTCCCTTAATGGGTCCCACAATACTGTTAGGTTTGGAGTTATTCACCAAGTGATGATGAAAGAACCATGATATGTGTCCAACTTAATGGTAATTAATTTATATCAATATTGCACCCTTCACATAGTAGACACTTCCAATCTGTTCGTCGGGAGTGTTATCATGCAACTTTTGTGATGTTAAAATGCATCAGGAAGTGCTATACCTGCCCCTACACCTCCCCCTTCACCTCCATCCAAGGCACCAAACAAACCTTTCATATCAGACAGAGGTTCACCTGCACATAAGTCAATGTGGTCTGTTGCATCCGCTGCTCCCAATGTGGCCTTCTTGAAATCAGTGAGACCAAGCGAAGGCTCGGAGATTGCTTTGTAGAGCACCTACACTATTACGACAAACGACAACACCTTCTGCTCGCGAACCATTTCAACACCCCCTCCCACTCCCAGGACAATAAGTTCATCCTGGGCCGCCACCAGTGTCACAATGACACCACCCGGAAACTGGATGAACAGCACCTCATATTTTGCCTTGGGAGCCTGCAACCCCATGTTCTCAGCGTAGAGTTTACTAGTTTCAAAATCTCCCCACCCCCCGGCCTCATCTAATGACCTCCCTCTCATCTCTGCCTCCTTGACCTGATACAACCTGTCCATCTTCTCTCCCACCTCCTCCCTGAAGAATCCCCACCACGGCCAACCACACTCAACTATCGCCATCCCACTTACATTCCCCAATCCTATACCTCCTCTCACTATTTATTTTGGAGCTCCCTTGCCCCTTCCCCGTTTTTGAAGAAGGATCCCGACGCAACACGTCAACTTTCCTGCTCCTCTGATCCAGCCCGGCCTGATGTGTTCCTCGAACTCTCCAGTGTGTTTTCTCTGACTCCGGCATCAAAAGTTCTTCCTATCTCTGATTTCAATGCCTGGACTCTGATGAAGGCTCCCGTCTTGAACTGTCGACTTTCTTCCTCCTCTGATGCCGCCTGACCTGCTGTGTTCCTCCAGCTCCACACTGTATCGACACCTAATTGAACGTTGTTTGGTATTTTGTTATTATTTCTGCTGATTCTGTCTAAATGAGGTATCCGTTCCTTCCCATTTCTGTTTACATGCTGCTAATTTCCAGCTTTATCTACCCATATGTCAGGAATTTTTTGTTCCGCACTGGAGATCATTTCAGTTTCTGAACTATTACTGGCAATCAAATATTTGTTACGACATCAGAATAGGAAAGCAAAACAAATTTGTCTCACTTTCACTGGATTCACAACAGTGAAATTTAAAGTATTGAATGATCCTCAAAATTGCCCAAATGCTCCTGACCAGACTTCATGAAAAACCGATCTTGAGCATCAAGTTTCTAGAAAGAATAAATATCAATACCTTGAGTAAAACAAACACAATTAACTAGGCAATCAAATCAATATCTGTGATTTAAACACTGCCTTCTTCTTTTCTAACCTCCACTCTCACTGATTCACAGACACACATAAGAAATATATTAAACAGAAACAAAATTAATGTAACTTGTCAGTTCATTTAAACAGTTTCAAACCATGAGTTGTTCATAGACATGTAAAACTTTATCAAATTTCAAACTCAGCAGTGAATGTAACAGTTTCGGCAAACTTCCATAAATATGATCTTATTTCCTATGTTGCATTTCTCAGAACATTCAACAATTTGATAACTGGATAGAAATTGAGAGACAGGACAGCCCGTCCAAAAGCTTCCAAAATCACTCTGCTCCTCCTTGGCCTTCTTGAACTGCTGCCGTCCGTGTGGTGAAGCTCTTCGCAGATTGCTGTTCGCTAAGAAGTTTCAGGATTTTCATTCAGTGGTGATAAGGTAGTGCTGATATCTGTGTTAGTTACAGTTGTTTTGTTTTAATATCCCACCTTTAACAGAAACATGTTAAATTGGAACAGAAGTAGGCTATTGTTCCATTTGATCCTGCTCCCCCATTCAGTATGATCATGGCAGATCGTTCAACTTGTAGCCTGTTCCCACTTTAGACCCATATCCTTTGATCGCTTTAGCCCTCAGAACTATAGCTATATTCTTCTTGGAAATAGTCAATGCTTTGGCTTTAAATGCTTTCTGTGGCAGCACATTCCACATTTCCAAAAGAAATCTTCCCTCATCTCAGTCCTAAACAGCCTACCCTGTGTCCTTAAACTGTGACTCCTGGTTCTGGACTCCCTCATCATTTAAAGCCTCCTTCCTGTGTTTAACTTATTAGCCCTGTTCAGATTTTATTGATTTCTGTGAGATCTTCACGCATTCTTCTAAAACCCAGTGAAAATCATCTTTTCTGATCCATTCTGTCCTAAATGTTGGTCCTACCATCCCAGGAATCAGTCTGGTAAACATTAATTAGACAGCCTCCATAGCTGGAACACTCTTCGTCAGACAAGTATTCCAAAGCTGCACGCAATGCTCCAGCTGTGGTCTAACCAAGACCCTGTACATTTTCAGCAAGATATCCCTGTTCCTGTTCTCAAATCCTCTTGCTATAAAGGCCAACGAAGCATTTATCCCCTTCGTTTCCTGCCTCTACCTGCATGCTTACTTTCAGTGACTTGTGTACAAGGACAAACAGGTCTCGTTTCTCATTTCCCTTTTGTGAATCCATGTTGACTGATTCTGTCCAATCCTGTCACTGTTTTCCAGTGTTACTCTAACTGGTCTATAAGTTCATGTTTTCTCTCTACCTCTTTTTACATCGTGAAGTTACATTAGCTCCATTCCAATCCATGGGAACTGTTCCAGTGTCTTTCGCATTATGAAAGATGACCATTAATTTCCTCAATTTAGATTCAAGGCCCTCTTTCAGAATGCATCCAGTATCTCCCCTGCCACTTTAAGTACTCTGGGGTGTATATTACCAGGTGCTGGGATTTGTTGGATTTTAATCCTGTCAACTTCCCCAACACCATTTGCTTATTCATATTGATTTCCTTTACTTCTTCACTTTCATGTGTTCCCCAGCATTTTAGAGATAGTATTTATGTCATCATTATGACAGAACAAAAATATGTGGTAAATTGGTCTGTCAATCTCTTTATTCCACATGAGTTCCCCAGTTTCCGATTGTAAGGGAGCTGATTTCATTATTTTTCTCTTTATATCCCTTTAGCAACATTTACAATTAGTTTGTATGTTCCATACAAGCTTACACTTAGACTTTATATTCCCCTTCTTAACCAATCCCTGAGTCCTCTTTTGCTGAAATCTGAACTGCTCCCAGTCTTCAGGTCTGCTGCTCTTTCTGGACAACTTATATGCGTCTTCCTTGGATCCAGTACTATTCCTAATTTCACTTTTTAGCCATGTCAGGGCCACCCTTCTTGTTTTATTTTGTGCCAGACAGGAATGAACAACAGTTGCAGTTCCTCCAAGTGCTCTCTAAATGTTTATCATCCCTTTAAGTTTATATGCGCCTCATACCATTGTAATTTCCTCTCTGTAGATTTTGGTCCCTTGTCTCAGAATCCACTCTGTCATTCTTCATCTTAATGAAGAGTTCTATCATGAAGAGGTCTTCACTTGTCCACATGGGGCCTTTCACAACAGGATTGCCAATTAATCCATGCTCATTACACGATTAAAATTTATGAAATAAATTTTCCGTAGTCCCAGAAGACCGGAGGACTGTTCTATCACTTCATATTGAGAGACGACTAATGGTGCTTTAACATTAGGGTTACCGTGCCTCAGGCAATGGGCAAGGTTAAGATGGTGGGACCTTCATGATGACCTCAGCTGTTACAGGAAGTGAGCACATGCTGCTGGTGTCACTCTGCGTCACAAACCAACTTTCAAGCCAACTGAGATAACCCACCCCTGACCATAACAAAATACATCATTGAGGATGGCCTGTCCTCTCTATGGATCCAGAAAACCATCTCGTACACACTTCAGGAATTTCTCCTCTATGGTATTGTTACTTATTTGATTTGCTCAACCTGAGTACAGATTGAGGTCACCCATAATAACCATGAGCACAAGATGTAGGAGCAGAATTAGGCTATTCGGCCCATCAAGAATGCTCCAAAATTTGATTTATGTCTGCTGTCTTTCTCAGCCCCATTCTCCTGCCTTCTCCCAATACCGTTGATCCCATACCAATCAAGGACCTATTTATCTCTGTCATAAATACACTCCATGACAATGAGTTCCACGGAATCATCACCCTCATCTCAGTTCTAAAGCGTCATCCCTTCATTCTGAGGGTGTGCCGTCATGTTCTAATCTCTCCTACTAGCTGAAACATCTTCTCCATGTCCATCTATTTAGGCTTTCCAGTCATCTGCAAGTTCCAATCACATAAGAGTCTAACAGCACTAAAGCAGACCCACTGCTCCGACCAGTCCATTCTGACCATGTTCCAAAGCTCATGTAGTCCCATCTGCCTGCACATGGCCCATGTCTTTCTGAACATTTCTTATTTATGTATCATCCAAACGTCTTTTAAGCATTGTAAACTCTACCTGTATCCACACTTTCTCTGGAAGTTTACTCCACACACGAGAAAATGGTTGCCCCCATGCCTTTTCTCAATCTTTCACCTCTCACCTTAAAAATATGTCCCTAGTCTTGAAATCCCCCACCGTAAGGAAAAGCCATCTGCCACTTAACTTAGCTCTACTCCTCAAGGGTAGGACTTAAACAGTTAATGGTAGGGCACTGGGTAGTGTTGCATCTAGGTTCCATTGTACCTGAGATGGTGCCACAAGTGACAACTTGTAAACTTTTCACTGTACTCATGTGAGTACATGTGACAATAAAGGTTATTCCATTTGAATAAAAATGTGTTTCCTGGTCTTGAAATCCCCTCCCCAGAGAAAGAACACGTGCCATTATACTTGTCTATACCCCCTCAAAATTTTATAAACCTCTGTAAAGTCAATCTCAATGTGCGACACTCCTGTGAAAGGAATCCCAGCCTCTCATTATGACTCAATCTCTCCATTCTCACCAACATCATGGTAAATCTCTTCTGAACTCTCTCCAGATCAATAGTATCCTTGCTATAACAGGACGACCAGAACTGGACACAGTATTTCAGAAGAGACTTCTCCAACGTCCTATACAATCTCAACATGACGTCCCAACCTCTGTACACAACGGTCTGAGCAATGAAGGCAAGCATACTGAATGCGTTCTCAACCACTGTGTCTATATGTGACGCATATTTCAAAGAATTAGGTAACCGAAACCTGAAGATTTTCTACAATACCCAAGGCAGCCGTTTAATTGTATAAGTTCTGCCTCCCTTGTTCATTTTACCACAACGTAGTCCCTTGCATTTATTGAAACTAAACGCCATCTGCCACTCCTCAGCCACAGACGCAATTGATGAAGATCTCTTTGAAATCTCAGATAACCTTCTTCACACTCCACTACAGCATTATTATTGGTGTCATCCGCAAAGTTATTAACCACGCCTTCTGTATTCTCATCTAATCATTTATATAAAAACATCAAATAAGAGTGAACCCAACACCGATCCCTGCAGAATACCGGTCACAGCTAAACACCAGGCTGCAGTCCAAAAAACAACTCTGCACTAGCACAGCCTGTCTCCTGATGTTAAGCAAATTTTCTGTCCAATTGGCAATCACCCTGGATCCCACGTAAGCTAACTTGACTAATTAGTCCACCATATGGAACCTTGTCAAGTGTTTTACTAAAGTCCAAGTAAACAATGTTTACTATTCTGTCCTCATTGATCATCTTGGCTACTTGATCAAAAATCTCACTCAAATTTGAGAGACACGATTTCCCTTGCATACAACCATGTTGATTATCCATAATCATTCTTTGCCACTCTAAATGCTATCGTTCAGACTCACCTGCAACAACTTATCCAACACCAAAGTCAGACTCCTAGGTCAGGAGTGCCCAGGCTTCTCCTTACATCCATCAAATGAAGGTACAACATGCGCCACTCTCCAGTCAATTGGTACCTCATCAGTAGTTATACTTGGTAGAATAGTTCCGGATAGGGCTCCACATTTTCTCCTTTAACTTTCCACAACATGATAGGATGCACTAGAGCAGGTCGAAAGATTTAGAGTCATAGCATAATACAGCGTGGAAACAGGCCCTTAGGCCCAAATTGGTACATGACCATGGTGCCCACTCAACTAGTTCCAATTGCCAGATTTGGTCCATATCTCTCTCAACCCTTCCCATCAATGTATCTATCCAAATGTATTTTAAATTTTACTATTGTACCTGCGTCAACCACTTCCTCTGGCAGCCAATTCCATATATGCAATACTTTCTGCATGAAGAAGTTTCACCTCAGGTCCTTTTTAAATCTTTCCCCTCTCACCCTAAACATATGACCTCCAGTTTTCAATTCTCCATCCCTGCATTCATCCTGTCTATGCCCCGCATGAATTTATACAATTAAGTAAAGTCACTCCCTCATTCACTTGCTTCCCAAGGAAGAAAGTCCCATCCTGGCCAACGTGTCCCTACAACTCAGGCCTAATAGCTTTGGCAGCATCGTCGTGAATCTTCTTTGAAAACTTTCCAGTTTAACTGTCTTTTCGATAATAGGCTGAACAAAACTGTACTCAATATTCCAGTGCGGCCTCACCGATGACTTATACACCTGTAACATAACATCCCAACTCCTCTCCTCAATGCCTCGACCAATGAAGGCCAACGTGCTAAATGCCTTCTTCATCACACTTGTCTACCTGTGACACTGCTTTCAAATAACTATGTACAAGTACTCCTAAGTCCCTCTGTTCCACGACACTCTTCAGGACCTTACCATTTACTGTATAAGTACTACCTTGGTTTGATTTTCTAGAGTGCAACGCTGCACACTTAACTATACTGAATTACATTTGCCAATCTTCAGCCCACTTCCCCATCTGACAGCGATCTCTCTAATTTTTAAAAGCTTTCCTCGCTATCAACAAAATCATCTACTTTTGTATCATCCACAAACTTACTAATCATGCCTTGTACGTTCACATGCAGATCATTTATATACATGACAAATAATTGACCCTGGTGGCACGCCACTAGTCACAGGACCCCAGTCTGAGAAATAACCTTCAGCCAGCACCCTTCCATTTGAGCCAATTTAGAATCAAATTATCTAGCTATCCCTGGATCCCATGAGACATAACCTTCATGATTAGCCTGCCGTGCGGGAACTTTCCAAAGGTGTACTAAAGTCATATAGACAACATCCACTGCCCTACCCTCATCTATCTTCTTGGTTACTCCTTAGAAAAACTCTAAAAGTTTTGTCAGACTTGACTGCCTGCGCATGAATCCATACTTATCATCCCTAATCAGATCTTGATTGTCCAAATGTTGATTGATCCTGTCCCTCAGTATCCTCTTCAATAACTTGCCTGCCACTGCTGTCAGGCTCACTGGCTTGAGGTTCCCTGGCTTGTCTTTGCTACCTTTCTGAAACAATGTAACATTATCCACCCTCCAGTCTTACGGAATTTCACTAGTGGATAAAGATGAAGCAAAGATTTCTGCAAGCGCCTCTTCAATTTCTTCACCAGACTCTCACCGTGTCCAAGGATGGATTTGATCTGGCCCAGGGGATTTAGCCATCTGATTGTGCTTTAAGGCTGCAAACACCTCCTCTCTGCTAATGTGTATATGGTCCAAAACGTCTGCACTTGTATCCCTTATTTCCTCAGCATCCTTGATTCTTTCCTCAATATACACTGAGGAGATTTATTCATTAAAAATCCACACCCTCCCTCAACCCCAGTCTTCTGTGGCTTCTGTGAACTATTTTGAAAATACAGTATTTCTTTCCCTGAGTTCTCGAGCCTCCATTTCTTTCTCCACAGTTAAAACTGATACAAAATATTCCTTTGATATCCCTCTCAATATTCTTTCATCTTTACAGGGCCCTCCTCGCTCTCGAGTTGCTCTTTTGTTCTTAATGCAATTGTCAAATCTCTTTGGATTATGCTTCACCTTATCTATCAAAGTAGTTTCATATTGCCTCTTTGCCTTCCTGAACTCCCCTTTAAGAATGCCCCTACCCTGCTTATACCATTCCAGAGATTCATTTGAACTCAGTTGTTTATCTCTAATATATGATTATTTTATTCTTGACTAAAACCTGAATATCTTTTTCGTTCATTGTTCTCTAATCTTACCAGCCTTATCTGTCACCCTAATAGGAACACAATAACTCTGAACTTCTCGTTATCACACGTTTGAAAGCCTCTCACTTATCAGACGTCCCTTTATCTGAAATCTACTTCAATCAACATTTGGAAGTTCTTGTCTTATGCCAATAAAATTTGCTTTACTCCAGTTAAAAGCTTGAACTTTTATGGAAGGCTTATCCTTTTCCATAACTGTTTTAAAACTGTTAGAATTACTATCACCAGACCCTAATGGTTCCTATACTGTCACTTCAGTCACTTGCTATGCCTTATTAGCCAAGAGAAGCTCAAGACTTTTTTTTTCTTTCTTTAGTAGGAACATTCAATTATTGATGAAGAAAATGATCTTGAACAGATTTAACAAGTTATTCACCATCCAAGCCTTTAACACTATGGTAGTCCCAGTCAATGGTTGGAAAATTAAAATCACAGGCTATTATAACCCTATTATTCTGACATATATCTGAGATCTCTCTACATATTTGTTCCTCGATTTCCCTTCGACTGTTCGGGGACTGATAGTACAATCCCATCAGATGATCGTTCCTTTCTTATTTTTAATTTCAGCCCATACATTTTCACTGGACAATTTTTCAGAAATATCACTTCTCGTTACAGAGGTAATGTTTTCCTTAATAAAAAGTGCCACTCCCTCTCCTCCTTTGCTCCCCTTTTTATCCTTCCTATAGCTTCTGAAACGTGGAACACTAGTATGGGCAAGATATCTTGCAGGTTGTACATAATGTAGGAAAATGTAAAATCATTCACTTTGGCAGAAGAATAAATAAGATCAGAATGTCCCTTAAATGGTGAATGACTGCACCCCAGAATTCTGTAGAGAGATTTATGGTTTATAAACTTGAGTTACAAGGTTGGTATGCAGACATAGCATGTAATCACGGGGTCGTACCGTATGGTAACAGGCCCATCCGTTCAACTAGTCCATGCCGACCATGTTCCCAGATTAAACGAGGAACACCATCTTGCGTTTGACCCGTATCACTCCAAACCCCTTGAATTCATGGACTTATCCAAACATCTTCTCAACATTGTAACTGTGCCCCCATCCCTTACTTCCTCTGGCGGTTCATTCCACACGCTGACATTCTCAATGTTTAAAAAAATGTTGCCCGTCATGTCTTTTTTAAACTCTTTCGCCTCTCACCTTAAAAATCTGCCCCCTAGTTTCGAACTCCCCCACCTGAGGGAAAAGACATTTGCTATTCACCTTACCGCTGCCTCTCATGATTTTATAAACCTCCATAGGTTCACACTTCAATCTCGTACCTTCCAATGAAAGAAGTCCCAGCTTATTCAACCTATTTTTATAACTCCAACCCTCTATTCTCAGCAATATCCTGGCACTTTTTTTTTCTGAACCCAGTCCAGGTTAATACAGGGCGACCAGAAAGGTACACAGTACTCCAGATGAGGAGTCACAAACATCCTTACAACTTCAATGTTCCAACTCCTGTACTCAAAGGCCTGAGCAATGAAGTAAAGTGTGCTAAACGCCTTAACTGCACTGTCTGCCTGTGAGGCAAATTTCAAAGAATAATGTATCTGAAACCCTAGGTGTCTCTGTTCCACAACACTATCCAGAGCCGTACCATTAATTTTATCAGACCTGCCTTGTGAAATATTGCATTTTGACGAAACAAACATTATCCAAATAAAGTTCAATCTACCAATCGTCAGCCATTTGACACAATTAATCAAGATCTCTCCGTAATGCAGAAAGCTAATATGATGTATCTTTCATTATGACAAGAATTAAACATCAATGTAAGATGTTCTTCATTTGTACAGGGAAGGGATGAGACCAAATCTCGAATACCATGTTCAGGTTTTGATCTTCTGTATATTTATTTGAAATGCTTCAGAGGAGGTTTCCTAGATTGAAACCTGGAATAAGTGGGTTGTCAAAGGAGGACAGGTTGGGCAGGCAAAAAGGAAAAGGATTAAGCTAGAACTGCTGATTAAAACAGGAAAATAATATGATATGAGCCAGGATATGGCACCAGGAAGTAGAATCTGTATGGTTTGAGCTTAGAAACACCAATGGACAGAAAATGATATTGGTGTTATATGTAGACCACAAGCTGCAGTAATACTGGGGAAGGCAATAGAATGGAATTTCGAGATACAAGGAATAAAGTTAAGCTTGTAATTATGAGTGACTTCAACCTACGTATAAATTGAGCAAATCACTTCAATAGCAATACTATACATGAGGAATGCTTAGTGTGTACATGGTACAACTTTACATTTAACAAGCAGATGATTTTGGGCAACAAGAAAGGAATAATTGACGATCAAGTTGAGTGTGGGCCCTTGAGGATGAGTGACCACAATAGTATAGAATTCTTCATTAATACGGAGAGTGATGTTATTGTTTCTGAGAGTCAGGCTATGTAATTAAATGAAAGAAGTTATCATGGTATGTGATAAACTGTGGATCATTATTTTAAAAAATGATGGGAGATTGATAATGGCAAACGTTGAAAGAGGGCTTGGACAAGCTATGAAAGTTATTCACAGCAGCCTGGCATAAGAACAATATGGGTAACACGGTTAAACCATGGCAGAAGAAGGGAAATGAATGTGTACTAAATTTAAGGAAACAGCATACAAATTAGGTAAACAAAATAACAGACCTGAGGATTGGGAAAAGTTTAGATTTCAGCAAAGGGATGTAATAAGACGGAGAAAATAGAACATGAGAGTGCTCTTGCAGGGACAGTACAAACCAATAGCATTTTTCTTTATTCATTCACAGCATGTGGACATCGCTGACTTGGCCAGAATTTGTTACCCAGATGGCTGTCAAGGTTTAACTACATTGCTGTCTAGCTGGAGTCACATATCGGGCAGATTAAGGATGACAGTTTCTTCCCCTGCAGGATATTAGTGAGCCAGATGGATTTTTCCTGACAATTAAAAACCGTTTCCTGATCGCCATTAAACTCTTAACTGAACATTGATAGTAAAAGATTAATCAATAAGAAATTAGGGTGTCCTTACAATCAGAAACAGGAGATTATAATGGGGTACAAAATGATGGCAGAACAATTAAGTATGTCATAGATTTTCAAAAAGGAGAACGCAAATAATGACCCAAAATTAAGGGGATCACACTGTCTAATGGGAAGGTGGAATTGAAAGAAATTAGTAGAAGTATGAAAATGATATTGGGAAAGATGATGGGGTAACAGGCAGATAAATCCCCAGAGATTGATAACCTTCTGCTCAGAGTACATTAGGAAGTGGCCCTAGAAATAATAGATGCGTTAGTAGTTATCCTCCAAAATTCTATAGATCTGCAAGAGTTCCTATGGATTGGAGGGTACTTAACATTAGCCAAGTATTTGAGAAGGGAATCAGAGAGAAAACAAGGGATTTTCATAGCATTGATGGTAGGAAAAAGTGTTCGGGCGCACTGTCAAAGTTGGGATAACAGAGTGCTTGGAAGATAGTGATAAATTCAGACAGAGTCAACAAAACAAAAACAAAGTTGCTGGAAAAGCTCAGCGGGTCTGGCAGCATCTGTGAAGGAGAAAACAGAGTTAACGTTTCGCGTCCGGTGACCCTTCCTCAGAACTTCCTCAGAGTCAGCAGAACCTTTTTCTATGAGATCTCTTAGACTCTATGTTGGGCTTGAATTCCCTCCATTCCACTCACCATCCTGACTTGGAAATATATCACTATTCCTTCAGTTTGTTGGGTCAAAATCCTGAATTCCCTCCCTAACAACATTGTGGGTCCACCTTATGGGCTGTAGTGGTTCAGAAAGGCAGATCACTACCATCCTCTTCATGCCAACTTCGCTCAGCAAAGCCCACAGGAATTAAAGAAAAGCATTATGAAGGCCAAGTGGGGGTTGAAGCCCGAATAGATCATCTTTGATCTTTTTGAGGCTCAAGGGGTAGACTGGACTACTCTGGTTCCTATTTTGTATATTCTCTACTCCTTCTATCGAAATGCATTGTCTCAGCAGGAATGGTATGTTCCCTGGAATTGAGAAGGATGAGGGCTGATGTGATTAAAATTTTCTACATGTTACTTGAAGCTAGTTGGGGTAATAGGGAGGAACCCATCCACTGGGTAGGTAAACTGAGAGCTCACACACCCTCCTCACCTGCAGTAATCAGACAAGACAACTTCTTTGTTCTCTGATTTATTCGAACATGTGAATGAGAAACAAGAGAACTCCACTCAGCCATTTGAGACTGCTCTGCGAGTCAATAAGATCGCGGCTGACATGATTTCAAACTCAGCTTTATGTTCCTGCAATTCCCTAAATATCTTTCATATCTTGGTCATCAAGAATCTGTCTGCCTGTTCTTCAAAACACTTCAAGATTCTGCATCCACTGTCTTTTGACGAACGCAACTACAAAGATTCTCAACCCTCTGAGAGAAAGTAAATGTTGTTCACCATTTCAAATTGACTCGTACTTAGCTTTAAAAAATGACCCTCACTTCGAGATTCTCCCGCAAGAGGGATCATGTTTACAATTTGTACCTGGTCAGGAACCCTAGGATCTTTTAGGTCTGAATTCCATCTCCTCTTTCTTTTCTAAACTTGAAAGGATACAGGCCTAGCCTGTCTAGCCTTACGTTAAAAGGCAATCGACTCATTCTAAGTTTAAATCCATTAAATCTTCTCTGGAATGCTTCCAAAGTATTAACAACTTCCCATAAGTACAGTGATCGGTACTGAACACTGTATTTCAGAAGTAAGTCTCACCAGTAAAAGGGGGACTGCATATAACTGAAGGTGGCACGTGAATTCCCAGTTAATTACATAATGATTTTTCCACAAGCTTAGGTCATTTATGTTTATCCAATTACAGAATGACGCAGGTTATGGTCAGTCTGTTATACAGTTTGTACTTTTGCACAGATAGCATTGATGTATCACTCAAACCTCGCGCTCTGATGGCTCATCAGAAACAATGACTGGCTCTGCAGCCTGTTCCAACAATCTGATATTTTCCTGTATGTTTCAACTTTTGTCCTTTCTGGGACATTAATGACTGAGATGGGTTTTTATGACAGTTCAACAACTTTCATTCCACTTTTGAATGTTTTAATTTTATTTTCCAGGGAATTGGAAAGGGAGAATTTACAGACAGAATGCCCAAGTCAAACGTTGGATCAAGAGCTGCCAGTAAAGCTCAATTCTCAGGAGCTTTGAACATGGAAGGAAACAGCATTATTCACAGTGAAGAGAAACCATAAGCGTGGTCTGTGTGGACAAGCCTTCAGTCAATCGTCTGGCCTATCGATACATGAATGCAGTCAAAACAGATGACACAATGACCTCATGCAGATCTTCCTTTGCAACATTATGGACATGAATCTAAGTTTGAGTTAAGCAAAGGCCACTCAGCTCTTGCTCTCCTTACATTTTTTGTGCAACATGGACCAAACAGCTCAATTCCAGATGTGAGAGCCACTATCCACGACCTAAATGCTCCACAAGACAGAGTATTGTATCAGAGAATCATAGCAAAACTAGAGTCATCGATGATCAGTATTATAGAACATAGAACATAGAACATAGAACAATACAGCGTAGAACAGGCCCTTCGGCCCTAGATGTTGCGCCGACCTGTGAACTAATCTAAGCCCATCCCCCTGCACGATCCCATCATCATCCATATGCTTATCCAAGGACTGTTTAAATGCCCTTAATATGGCTGAGTTATCTACATTGGCAGGCAGGGCATTCCACGTCCTTATCACTCTCTGAGTAAAGAACCTGTCTCTGACATCTGTCTTAAATCTATCACCCCTCAATTTGCAGCTATGCCCCCTCGTACTAGCCGACGACATCATCCTAGGAAAAAGACTCTCACTGTCCACCCTATCTAATCCTCTGATTATTTTGTAGGTCTCTATTAAATCCCCTCTTCTCCTTCTTCTCTCCACTGAGAACAAACCCAAGTCCCTCAGTCTTTCCTCATAAGACCTTCGCCCCAGACCAGGCAACATCCTGGTAAATATCCTCTGCATCTTTTCCAATGCTTCCACATCCTTCCTGTAATGGGGTGACCAGAACTGTACGCAATATTCCAAGTGAGGCCGCATTAGCGTTTTGTACAGTTGCAGCATGACATCACGGCTCCGGAACTCAATCCCTCTACCAATGAACCCTAACACACCGTATGCCTTCTTAACAGCACCATCAACATGGGTGGCAACTTTCAGGGATCTATGTACCTGGACAGCAAGATCCCTCTGCACATCCACACTACCAAGAATCTTTCCATTGACCCAGTATTCTGCCTTCCTATTATTCTTCCCAAAATGCATCACCTCACATTTATCTGCATTGAACTCCATTTGCCACCTTTCAGCACACTTCCGCAGTTTATCCAAGTCTCCCTGCAACCTGCAACATTCTTCCGCACTGTCCACCACTCCACCGACTTTAGTGTCATCTGCAAACTTCCTGACCCATCCACCTATGTCTGCGTCCAAGTCATTTATAAAAATGACAAACAGCAGTGGTCCCAAAACCGATCCTTGGGGCATACCACTAGTAACCGGACTCCAGGCTGAATATTTCCCATCAACCACCACTCGTTGCCTTCTTTCAGAAAGCCAGTTTCTAATACAAACTGTTAAATCTCCCTCAATCCCGTGCCTCCGCATTTTCTCCAATAGCCTACCATGTGGAACCTTACCAAAGGTTTTAGTGAAGTCCATGTACACCACGTCAACTGCCCTACCCTCATTCACATGCTTGGTCACCTTCTCAAAAAACTCAATGAGGTTTGTGAGACACGACCTGCCCTTGACGAATCCATGTTGACTATCTCCAATCAAATTGTTGCATGCTAGATGATTATAAATCCTATCTCTTATAATCTTTTCCAAAACTTTTCCTACAACAGATGTAAGGCTCACTGGTCTATAATTACCTGGATCATCCCTACTGCCCTTCTTGAACAAGGGCACAACATTTGCAAACCTCCAGTCCTCTGATACTAAACCTGTAGGCAATGACGATTGACAATTATTCTACCTTTGATAGCAGGTTTTTGAAAAGGTTGCATCTTCAGACCTGAGTAGATTGTAACAAGGTGAATTTATTCAAGCTTGTATCACATACATGCGGAAGACGTCTCAAGGCTAGCTCGGAGACACTATCATTTAAGCTCGAAGTAGCATATTCAGGCATTTTCACATCACAATGGTTGCATGCAACGTGAGCATAAAATAAATTATTTATCAGTCATTTTCTGCAAAAACAAAATGCTGTTCAGTTTCTTAGAAAGTTCTGAGACCTCTAATTTCAATAGGACTTCAGAGCTCTTCTGTCCCCACCATCGGCTCACACCACGCTAGCCTTCCTTATGAGTAATACTTACGTGACTATCTGAAGCAGGACAGATGGTCTCTGAACTCTAAGTAACTGCTTACAGTTCACTGGTATGGATATGTAGTTGAACTATCTGAGCCACAATAACTATGTCCTTATATGGTTGTATTTGATTCTTAGCTCTATGTTATAATGCTGATCCAAGCTTAATTACTACTTGTCCTGTGTTTTAATGTTCTGCTTCTTTCCTTTTATAATCCCCTTGTACACTCTCTTATCCTCCTTACCTGTCTTGTCCCTGATTGGATAATACTGAATATAGAGGAAGATGATTGTGATTATAGGAGGCCAACCATCTCAGCTGCAGGAGTTCCTCAGGATCGGGTTCTGGTCCCAACCACCTTCAGCTGTTTCATCAATGACCTTCCCTGCGTCATACGATCAGAAGGGGATATGTTAGCTGATGATTGTACAATGCTTAGTACCATTTGTATCTCCTCGGATATGGAAGCAAATTCCTGGAGTTAGCCTGCGAAGTGACAAAGAACGTTTGCACCAATAAATAATGACTAAATCTGAGAAATGAGAATCTAACCATATCCAATTGACTTTCAATGTGTTTATCTCAACTGAATTCCCCGTTATCATCATCCTGAGTGTTAATATTGATGAGAAACTGAATTGGATCTGCTATCTAAATATTGTGCCCACAAAGTAGGTCAGAGGAGGAGATTCTATGGTGATTAATTCAATTCGTGACTCCCCCAAAGCATGTGCATCAGCAGGAATGTAACAGAACACTCTTCAATTGCTTGGATGGATGCAGCTCCAACAACGCTCAAGAAACCTTACACCACCCAGGACAATGCAGTCCAACTAACTGGTGCCCTATTTGGTCCCTTCAGGATTTACCCCGTTCACCACTGATGTACAGTGGCAGCAGACCGTACCATGTACAAGATGCGCTGCAGTTACTCACCCACTCTCCATTGACAGCACCTCCCAAACCCGCAAACTGTACCACCTGGAAAGACAAGAATAGAAAGTGCATTGAAACACTACATCAGCAAGTTCCTCTCCAAGGTGCATTCCAAACTCATTTGGAGCTGTATCAGCGATGACCTCATTGGGTGGAGCGGCTGACGTGGGCCAAAAAGCCAATGTCTGCTCTCCTTCTATCATGATTTTTCCAAAAGTTGTTTAATGCAGAGACCAGACCTGTGCTCAGTCCTCTCGCTGTTTTCTAAACTGGTGTTTTTTTAAACTTCTAAGCATTATCTCTCTCTGGTCTTGAATTCCAGCCTGTGGTCAAGAACACTCTCAACCACCTGATCTCCCTGTACAACCACTTTTAGGGAAATTTGAATTTAAACTTAAAGGTCTATTTGTTCTTCTACACCACTCAGTAGTCCCACTTTCATTGTTCAGTCCACCTGAATTTATTATCACGCACTTCTCTGGATAATTCCATTCACCATTTTTTCTTTCCATCTGATTAATATGTCCCTGCACTCCATGGTTTTCTTCCTCATGGTTAACTACATGATCATTCATTGCATGTCATCTGCAAACTTCTAAATTATGGCTCCTGCAACTCGGTTTTAATCTTTGTTATACATCAGAAAACAGTGGAACTTCATTGGATAAAAACTGATAGGACTGCAATTGCTGTAAATCTGAAACAAATAGAACCCGGAAATTGCTGGAAAAGCTCAGCATAATTGGCAGCATCTGTGGAGAGAAATCAAAGATAACATTTCAGGTCGAGTAACTCAGAATTCCACTGGAAACAGGCGTGCAAACATGGTTCATTTTTAGTTGGGGATTCACAGCAGCAATAACAGCAGATTAAAACCCATGCTGTCATATGTGAATTTGCTGGCGTTTCCGGAGTTTGTTTTTCAGCAGGATCCCTTCCCACAAGTGGGTATGGTGAACAACCTCTTCCCCAGTGTGACTGGTAAATGAGTTTCCACCTCAGTGGGTAATTGAATCCTTCCCTCTTTCCCCACATTTCCCTAGTTTCTCTGCAGTATGGGTATCCTTGCCTCAATCCAGAATGGGCCATCAGGTGAATTCGAGTAAAGGTACACAGAAGGGCCCATTTTTCCCTGTTGTGAACGTGTTTGTATTTTTCCTTAATCTCCCATGGGATGTGGATATCGCTGGTCAGGACAGCATTTGTTGTTCGTCCGTAATTCACCTTGAACTGATGTCAGAGGACAGTTAGGGGTCAAACACATTGTTGTCGGTCCAGAGTCACTTGTATGCCAGATCAGGTAAGGACTTCCCTCCCGAAGGGACGTGAATGAATGGAATTTCAGGAAATTAGATTCATGGTCTCTGTTCCTGAATTCAGATTTTATTAATCGAATTTAAACTTCAGCAGCTGCCGTGTCTCAGTCCCAAGCGATATAGTTCACTACTGCACTGATATCTCGCTGCTGCATTGCTTCATTGTAGAGAATAACTGTCACTGCTCAGACCATCCAAGAGTGGCAGAGAACAGGAGAAGGCCATTCGGACCAGTACGCCAGTGGTAGTTCCTGGTGAGAAAGTGATTGAGTGAAAGTGAAAAGTATCAACTGGCACATGTTTGTAACATTTAGAGTGTGTTGGGATAAATGCGGTTTACTGCAGGTTGAGAGACAGTACAAACTGCCGATGCTGGAGTCTGAGATAACAAGATGTGGAGCTGGAGGAACACAGCAGGCCAGGCAGAATCAAAGGAGCAGGAAAGCTGGCCTTTTGGGTCTGGACCCTTCTTCATAAATGGGAGAGGGCAAGGGGGCTCTGAAATAAACAGAAAGGGGGGGCGGTGATAGAAGGTGGATAGTGGAGCGGATAAGTGGGAGGGAAGGCGGACAGGTCAAGGAGGTGGGGATTAATGCAGTAAAAGTGAGTGTAGATCGGAAGTTGGGATGGGGGTTGGTCAGTGATGAGGCATGGGCGGATAGTTGGGAGAGAAGACGGATAGGTCAGGGAGGTGGCTTAAGATCTGCCCATGCCCGACCTCATCCCTATAACATGCCCCCCCTCAAATCCGCGCCTCCTTGACCTGTCCATCTTCTCTCCCACCTATCTGCTTCTCCCACTTCACTGACCAACCCTCATCCCTACTTTTTACCTACAGTCACCTTTACTAGCTTCATCCCTGCTTCCCTGACCTGTCCTTCTCTTCTGAGCAAGGGTCACCGGATCCGAAAAGTTAACTCTGTTTTTTTTTGCCTTCACAGATGTTGCCAGACCTGCTAAGACTTTCCAGCAACTTTGTTTTTGTTCCGGTAGTATCTTCGTTGCTGGGCCACTGAGTTTCTCTGGTTCTGGGCCTGGGAACTGGGATTATGTGGGTGTCTGCTGCAAAGCTTACTTCCCTATGTGAGCAAATTGGTGAAGTAACCAACATTAAATTACATTGCTATTGAAAAATACATTTCAACAATATCCTGGACTATCCCCTGAGTCTTTGATGTTTTGTAGAAAACTATCAATATCAGTTTTCAACATACACGGTGATGGAATCTCCAATGCCTCTGGGACCAACAAAGTTAAAGGTTCAGCTCACTCTGAGTCGCCACATATCAGTCCACTCTTTAGCAAGAATTCCTTTTGTGTAACTGATTCTGCTCTTAACATACACTTTGCACTCTCCTCATTACTTTCTTGAAGTCAGTTTTGCTCTGTGGCGCCGTGATCGTACAGCAGTTGTGGCGCTGTGTTTTGGCTGTAGGGACAGTGGTTCAAATGCAAGTTACGGATGTGGCAGTTTGCTGTAGTGTTAGCAGTGAGACACGTGCAACGGAAATGTGGTTGGATCTCACAGGCTCAGCACTTCACGAGCCTCTATACCGTGATAGAAGGACCGCGCACTCACCAATTGCTTATTTAATTCATTGTGACATGAGCTACAGAAATGCGTCGAAATATCAAACATTTTTATGTGAAAATAATTTCCGAGGTGATCATTTTGTTTCCTTCAAACCCTCGCGGTCTCAGGTATCAACATTTGATGAATCAGAATTCAAACCCAGCTCTTGGAAATGTCTCGCCCTTCCACAAACACCAACCGTCCTTTACCTTCCTTGGTTCACTTCACTGAGGCACTTCGCAATCTAACACTCATTTTTACATTGAAACCATTCAGTCTGTCCTGCTACGGTCACTGTCGCTGAGTGAACGTGCTCCAGACTTACCAGCGTGACCTTCAAACCAGTCGATCCACTTAGATCCTGCGGTTGTGAGACCAAGAGCCAAGTAGCAGCTTTTTCTGAAATGCATCAGTGATTATTGGAGTGTCAGACTCAGGAAAGTGACACAGGACAATATTGATCAAAAGAGACTTCGATGTAAAAGACCATTTTCTGTGTTTTTCTGCATCACTTATGTCATTTATTCATTCGGCTAAGGCTAGATTATTGTGTGTAGTTCTGTAATTCACATTATTGCAGTGATGTGAAGGGACCGGAAACCGTGCAGAAGAGATTTACCAGGATATGGTCTGGCTGAAGAGTTTCAGTTATGAAGAGAGATTGGACAGACTGGGTTTGTTTTCCTTAGAGCAGAGGATATTTACGGGAGACAAGACTGAGGTGCACAAAACAATGAGGTATATTGATAGGATAGACTGAAAGAAACGTTTCCTCTTGATGGCAAAATTGATCAAAGGCGGGCATAGATTTAAAGTAAGATGTCGGAAGGTCTGAGTAGATTTGTGGAAAAACGTTTTCCGCCAGTGCATGTTTAGAATCTGGAAGCCAGTGCCTGTAAGTGTTCTGGAGGCAAATAGCGTCATAACTTTAAGAAGCATTCAGATGTGAATTTGTGATGCTAAGGCATATAAGGCTATGGGCCAAGCAATGGAAAAGAGAATTAGAAAAGTAAAGCAGTTTTATTTGCCTAATACGCCCATAGGAGGCTCAAGGGGACACTGTAAAGCAGGGTCTTCGGTAGTATAGTGGTTTGTAGCCCCGCCTGTCACGTGGGAGACCGGGGATCAATTCCCCGCTGAGTAGTCTTTAAGCCTTTTTGATTCAAACTTGGGAGATGTCTGTGTGGAGTTTATGCTTTCTCCCCGGTCTGCTGTGAGGTTTATTCTCACAGGCGAAACATATGCAAGTTAGGTGAATTGGCCGTGGGGAATTGCCCGTCGTGTACAGGGATGTGCAGACCAGATAGTTCAGTCGTGCTAAGTGCAGGTTTGCAGAAAGACCTTCTCAGGTCTGAGGAAAGGTCACCGGACCCGAAACGTTAACCCTGATTCTTTCTTCACAGCTCCTGCCGGACATGCTGAGCCTTTTCAGCAACTTTGTTTTGCTTCAAGGGTCGGTGCAGGCTCACTGGGCTGAATGGTCTCTGTCTATACATTCGGGTTTGTATGACCTCTGATACTATGCATTTGTATCTCATTTAGGATTTTGAAATTGCCTGCACCAAAATGTGCGGCTCATCAATATCGGTTCAGAAGAGAGAGGTCTCAATACATCTCCTTCGAATAACACTGTACACTCTTCTCGAGTCTGGAAAACAATTCCTCACAGGCAATTTTACATCCACACTGTCACGGGGCTTTTCATTCCGTGACATGACCCACACTACCCCAAATGTCATCATCATTTCTACGTTAAAAAACACTGATATTTACTTATATCTCTCAAAGTTGAGTGAAATTAGTGTTAGTGCACTAGTTGAAATTAGTTGTGGGTCACATGGTACTGAATCATTCAATGAAATGTAATTACATCCCCAGGTATTTACATTTGTACATTACAGTCATAGGTACGTCTGTATCTAAACTTAAGTTATACAACTCTCGGGATACTATCTTTCTGTCAATGACATTTATGGCGCTTTTTCTCGATCCAGTTCGAGAAATATTGTGTCCTGCAGAATGATTTGTGGACAATAACCGGAAAGTGGGAATGGAACCCAGTCCGTGTTTTATTTTTAAACCCCTCAAAGATCATTTATGTCTTGTTTTGTCTGTCCCGGATCCACCCCGTGACGTACAGACTGGAATCAGTATCCCCGGAAACAAGTTTAGAGCCGAATGTATGGAGAAGAATGAGAAAGTTCGAGGAGAGGGAAGTTGAGACAATGAAGTCGAGAAGGGTGGAATCAGGGAGCCAGAGGGACAGGGGAAAGTTGTTTAGAGGGACAGAGGAAGACAGAGGGAGAGACAGACAAACAGACATGAAGTTTTGACATTTGTTATCAGTCATAATTTAAAAATCATTGCGGTATGACCACTTCCTTAATCCCACAAAACAGCAGCCTCCAAGGTGTGAGCCTATGGCGCAGCGGTTGTCTGTCTGACTCTGTCTGACAACACCCTGCATTATCGCCTGAGTCTTTGATGTTTTGTAGAAATTATCAAACTCAGTCTTCAACATACTGAATGATGGAGTTTCCACAGTCTGACTCTGTCCTGTTACCGTCAGGGTTGTGAACGTGGCCCGTCTCAGCACCGGGAACTTTACGCCAGATGATCCATTTAGATGCTACTGTTGTGAGATCAAATCTCATGTAGCAGCTTTTACTGTCACGAACCAATAACTATTGGAGCATCAGACTCAGGACAAGGCAATATTGAGCAAAATAGACTTCATCGGAAAAGAACCAGTTTCTGTGGTTTTCTGCATTATTTCTTTCATTTGTTCATTCGGCTACAGCTGGAGTATTGTGTACAGTTCTGTAATTCACATTATTGCGGGGATGCCATAGCATGAGAAACGGTGCAGAAGAGATTTACCAGAATATTATTTGGGTTGAAGATTTTCACTTATGAAGAGATATTGAACAGACTGTGGTTGTTTTCCTCAGAACAGAGGAGATGTACAAAATAATCAGTGACATTGATAGGGTAGACTCATATAAACTCTTCTGCTCGGTGGAGGGATCGATCACCAGGGGCCATAGATTTAATGTAAGAGGAAGGAAGTTTTGCATAAATCTGCGGAAAAACGCTTTCAGCCAGCGGGTGTTTGGAATCTGGAGGCCACTGACTGTGAGTGTCCTAGAGGCAGCTACCCTGATGACGTTAAGAAACAGTCAGATGTGAATTTTTGATGCCAAGGCATTGACGGCGATGGGCTGAGCAATAGAAATAGAATTTGAATACTTCAGCGATTGTATTTGTTTGGTGCACACGTAAAGGGCATTGGAGGGGATTGTGGCTGAGGTCGTCAGTCGTATAACGGCTAGTATCCCTGCTTGTCACGAGGCGAATGGGGTTCAATTCTCTGCAGGGGAGGTTCCACGCCTTTTTGCGGCCTTGCAGCAAAAGGGACTTAGCTTCAGTTTGCACGTTCGCACGTTCTCACATTCTCACCATGTCTGCTTCGGAGTGTTTCAGGTTCTTTCCACAATCTGAACGAATGCAGGATAGGTGAATTGAACACATGAAACATAGAAAAGTATAGCATAGGCCCTTCGGTCCACGATGTTGTGCCAACCCATTATCCTACTGTAAGATCAAACTACCCTGCATACTCTGTATTTTATGATCATCCATGTGTCTATTCAAGACTCGCTTAAATGTTCCTAATGTATCTGACTCGACTACCACCGCCGACAATGTTTTCCACGCATCCACCACTCTGAATAAAGAACCTACCTCTGACATCTCCACTATGCCTTCCTCCAATCACCTTAAAATTATATCCCCTCGTATTACTCATTTCCGTCCTGGGAAAAGGTCTCTGGGTATCCACTTTATCTATGCCCATCATCATTTCATATAACTCTATCAAGTCACATCTCATCCTTCTTCGCTGCAAAGAGTAAAGCCCGAGATCTCTCAGCCTTTCTTCACAAGATCTGCCCTCCAGTCCAGGCAGCATTCTGGTAAATCTCCTTTGCATCCTCTCTAAAACTTCCAAATCCTTCCTATAATGAGGCGATCAGAAGTGAACACAATATTCCAAATGTGGTCTAACCGGTGTTTTAAGGAACTGAAGAATAACCTTGTGGCTCTGAAACTCAAGTCCCCTGCCAATGAAAGCCAACACACCACACACCTTCTTAACAAACCTATCAATTTGGGAAGCAATTTCGAAGGGTCTATCGATGTGGACCCCAAGATCCCTCTGTTCCTCCACACCGATAGAAACCTGCCATTAACCGGATGTTCTGCATCTAAATTCGATCTTCCAAAATGAATCACTTCACACTTTTCCAGGTTGAATTCCATAAACCACTTCTTAGCCAGATTTGCATCCTGTCAATGTCCAGTTGCAACCTTCAAAAGCTCTCCACACTATCCACAATGCCACCAAACTTCGTATCATCGTCAAACTTACTAACCCACCCTTCCACTTCCTCATCCAAGTCATTTATAAAGATCACAACAAGTGGGGTTCCTAGAACAGATTTTTTTTCAAAACACCGAGCTCCATGCTGAATATTTACCATCTATTACATTCCTCCGTCTTCTATTGGACAGCCAATTCTGTATCCGGACAGGCAAATTTCCACGAATCGCATGTCTCATAACTTTCTAAATGAGCCCACATTGGGGAACCTAAACAAATGCTTACCTAAAATCCATATACACCACATCCATTGCTCGATCTTCATCAACGTATTTTGCCACATCCTCAAAGAATTCATTCAGGCTTGTGAGGCATGTCCTGCCCCTCACAAAGCCACATTGACTATTTCCAATCAAATTGTGCTTGTCCAAATAATCATAAATACTGTCTTTCAGAATCCTCTCCAATAATTTGCTCACCTCATAATGACTGACTGGTCTGTAATTCCCAGGATTATCCCTTTTCCCTTCCTTGAACAAGGGAACAACATTTCACAATGTCCAATCATCTGGTATTACTACAGTGGACAGTGAGGACGCAAAAATCATTGCCAAAGGCGAAGCATTCTCTTCCCTCCCTTCCTGTAGTAAGCTTGGGCATATCCCGTCTGGCCCGGGGCACTTATTTATCCTATTGTTTTTCAAAATTTGTAGCACACTATTCTTCCTAACATCAACTTGTTCGAGCGTATCTGCCGTTTTCATGCTGTCCTCACTAATGTTAAGGTCCCTCTCATTGGTGAATACTGAAGCAAAGTATTCACTAAGGACCTCCCCTAGCTCATCTGACCCTGCACACAAGTTCCCTCCACTATCCCTGATAGGCACTACCGTTACTCTGACCATCTTGTTGTTCCTCACGTAAGTATCGAATGTCTTGTGGTTTTCCTAAATCCGACCTGCCATACCCCAATTCTCGCTATCTTAAGTCCATTCTTAAGTTCCTTCCTGGCGACCTTGTCGACTTGTAGAGCCCTGTCCGATTCTTGTTTCCTTAACCTTAATTAAGCTTCCTTCTTCGTCTTGACTAGATGTTCCACGTGTCTTGTCATCCAAGGCTCTTTCACCTTACCATCTTTTCCTTGCCTCAGTGGGACAAACCTATCCTGGACTCACAGCATGTGCTCCCTAAACAACCTCCACATTTCTGTCGTGCATTTTTCTGAGAACATCTATTCCCAAATTCCTCTCCGAAGTTCTTGCCTGACAGCATTGTACTCCCATTTCCCCCAAAAGTGAAACAACATACCTGGACTAATCGAGGAGTTGTACCCAGAACCTCTCGCGTGTTAACACTGCATAGTACCCGAAGCAAGGGTCATTCCACTAATCCAACAAGCCTTTCCTGTATTTGACTTCATATAATTCATATAATTGCTATGGGAAATTGCCCCGTTGTGTGCGGGGATGTGTAGGCCAGGTTGGTAAGCCATGCTAAATGCGGGTTTATGAGGATTGGCGGGTGTCACTATTTTATACATGGCTCTGGACGATAATGGTCACCGTTTCATATCGGGCTCTGGGGCATAATGTTCACTCTTTTATGTTGGGCTCTGCGAGAGAATGTTCACTGTTTTATATCGGACTCTGAGGGAGAAAGTTCACTGGTTTTGCACTGGCCTCGGTGGGATAGTGGTCAAGGTCTAACATCAGGCACCGGGGCCGAATGTTCATTGTTGTGTATCTGGCTCTGGGGGAGATTAGTCACTGGTTTATATCGATCCCTATTGTACTCTTGCTATACCTTCGCGAGTGTGATATGCGCTGCCGCAAATACCTGCAGCCTTCAATCAAAACAAAAATGAATGGCATGCTGAAAGTATGTTTTGAGACTCAGTGAACAACAAATGCTTTGTGTCTGTGAGAACGTATATTCCGATAAAGAAAATATGAGCTCTACGACATTTCTGGGATTTACATTTTCACGTTGGAATATGATTCGGTCCCTTGTTCAAACCAGAATAACTTTCCACTGTAAGTGTAACATGATCAGCACCGGACTGCAGGGAAAATGCACAAATCCGAGTGAGCCGCGCAAGAGATGATACTGTGCAACATATTTACAGTTGTTAAGCCTGTGTTGCAAAATAAGTGACTCCGAAAAAAAAAATCCTTAGTCTCGAATGGGAAGCAATCGAATCCAAGAACGGCAGATCTCATTGCGAAATTGTTCCACAGGCAGTGCAGGCACGAGCAGCATTCTCATAATTGCTTTCACTTTTCCTGTCTTTCTGCTTAGCCGCTCATTATTCCGGCGAAGATTCCCACTTCTGGGTAAGAGGAAATAACAGAGGTCACAAGACACCATGTTATACGAGGGATTGTCTCAAAAATGATTTTTGCGATGTTGCTGCCTGAACACAACAAAAGCGAAGGCACCAGGAAAAGCTTCGAGGAAGCCTATCCTCCTCGTCCATTTTCTGTACTGGTCAGCTATGTCCAGCTACAATATCAATTTCCCACTAGATGCAAATACCCCAATACCCTGGGACATTTCCAAACTACTCCTCCAAATGAACTGGAGCTTTAATCCATCGCCACTTATCGGAAACTGCTTAAGTCAGGAAATCAAAAGAATAAGAGTAAGAATGACCCACGAAAAGTGAACGCGAGCAAGCACAGTTTTGATTTGATTAGGTTTCCCTTCTGATCGACAATGCGGGTGCGCTTGCACCGCACTGATTGCATCATATCGAGAAGTTGGCTCATCAGCTCCCTTCTCCAGAACAGAAATGAAGGAAATGGGAGAAATTTCACATCGCAATACCCTCCTTTTCGCCAGAAAAGGCAAATAACTGCAAGTAGATTCAATGCATGATTTTGTTTCACACCAGCAGCAAAATAACGATCTGCATTCACTTTCAGCGAATAGGGTGAGCAACACAACTTGCCTGGTTCATGGCGCAGCTGCACAGCCTGCTTGTTCCCGCTATCATGCTGGGGGCATTCCACACGCGATAACTACTGCACGGTGGAAACATGCCATGTACGCTGATCCGATGGAGGCTTTGTGCTGTCCCACGACAAAGATTACTTTGGGCAAAACAAAGAGAAGTTAAACACTACTTCAGCATAACAGTTGGCCACAGTGTGATTTGAACCCAAACCTTCTCAGAGACTGGAACCTGAATCCAGCGGCTCACCGCTCACATATGACATTTTCTAATGATGTTACTGCACAGAACTGATGCAAAGGCGCCGGGAAATTCTTGCGAGGAGCTCCAACCTTCTTGTCCATTTTCTATGCTGCTCAGTCATGCCCAGCTACAATATCAGTTTTGCGCCAGTTTTGTTATGCTGAAGTAGTGTTTAACTTCTCTTTGTTTTGCCCAAAGTAATCTTTGTCGTGGGACAGCACAAAGCCTCCATCGGATCAGCGTACATGGCATGTTTCCACCGTGCAGTAGTTATCGCGTGTGGAATGCCCCCAGCATGATAGCGGGAACAAGCAGGCTGTGCAGCTGCGCCATGAACCAGGCAAGTTGTGTTGCTCACCCTATTCGCTGAAAGTGAATGCAGATCGTTATTTTGCTGCTGGTGTGAAACAAAATCATGCATTGAATCTACTTGCAGTTATTTGCCTTTTCTGGCGAAAAGGAGGGTATTGCGATGTGAAATTTCTCCCATTTCCTTCATTTCTGTTCTGGAGAAGGGAGCTGATGAGCCAACTTCTCGATATGATGCAATCGGTGCGGCAATAATAACCAATATCAACGCAAAGCCGAACGCATCTTGTGAGATTCGGTTGAGCAACAAATATAATGTGCCTGTGCGAAAGTATATTATGCTTCAATAAAGAACACTGCACCATATTTCCGGGCTCACCCACATCACTTCTGTCACAGACTGAAAACTCACAATTTTTCTCTCCTGTTACTGAGAATGAAGATTTTATTGAATAAACCAACGCGGTCACAAAAGAAGATAATTTTTCTTGTGAATTGGATAACGCTCAGGGGGACTTCACTGATGTTTTCCGTGGTATCCTCAGAATTAGGTAATTCTGGTTCAGCTCCATTTGACATGGAGCCGCCCAGGAAGTGACCATTCTCACTCTGTGACACTGAACACTCTTGTTGGTGCATGATTGGAGTGGGTTTGCCCCTTTAAAAGTCTTGTCATTTGTTATACAAGCGACTGCACCTACAAACTGATCTCTGGGACTTCCAGTGAAGTGGAAACAATTTGGACCCTAAAACAGGAAACCAGTATCTCAATCAAAGAAGCAGAAGAGAAACCATGTTTTAGGCAAAGCTAAAACTACTGGTTTCACTAATAATGCTGGAGGACTGAATAGCTGGGCTTCACCTCAGAAAGGAAAATTACAAGAAGCAAAGACACCCAGCAGGGGTTTCAAACCGACGACCGTCTGATAAAGAGCTTCAAGCTATACTGACTGACCTAACCAGACTCAACGAGAAGCTACTTATTTTTCCATTTCACACTGAGACAAATCCCCGACAACCTAATTTCAATGTGCCAAAGATGATCCACCTGGAAAGGCATAAGTTTCCCGTTCATTCCTCTCAATCACAAATAACATCAGTTACATCTTCCACTTTTCAGCTGTTATTATTTCAGAACATTATAATCCATTTTTTAGCGCTTGTTCCGGGATTTAACATTCAAAATGCATAGTTTAATGTCGGTGCCCTCACCCTGGAGTTGCCCATGCGACTGTCAGTCACTCTGAGAGACGGTGAATTTTCTTCAGTAAACCCAGTCATTTCTGTTACATACTGTGTGAACTGCGTTCCTGTCTGTCCAGTCTCACTCAATACATTCAGCACTTTGTTCGGTACATCATCAATTTCTGCATCTTCGCATCTGGGGACTGGAGTTTCACGGTTCAGTTAAAAAGATTCGAAGGTCAAGAAGAACTTGCTGCAGCCGTTGTGCAATGTAAAAGGATTTTCGCCCTTTTCCACACGGGAACAACTGTTTCAGAAGGAACAAGTTTCCACTCGTTGTATCAGTTGAGGTTTCCCAAGTGAGACCCAGAGTAAGTTCCACTCACTTGGAGATTGTGTCAATGTTGCTCTGAAGTTTACTGAGTGGGATCGAATTTCCCAGTGTTTTCCTGAGCCTTTGCTCGGTGCATTGAGAGGTTTGGCCCCGGTTGGAGGATCTTGCCTCCCAAGGATGGACACGAAGCGTCTGAGTGAATCAGCACTGGCTGCTTTCTGCTGGCAGCGGAAGATTGGAGAGTGCTTGTCCCTGTCTCACTCCATGTGGATCAGTGGAAGAGAAAACCATTCATGGGTGTATTTGATTTCAATCTCTTCATAGATTTCTATGAATTAAATGAAGGTACATGTTGAGAATAATTGTATTAAAACCAGTATGTCCGTGGTCTGACTGGATAACTGTGGAGCTAACAAAGTTTCGAAGATAGCTCCTGAAGGTACAATCCCGATTGACAATCTTCTGCGTCACAGGAAACTTCGATGTGTACGAAAACACAAGAGGCTGCATTCCTGGGTCGTCTCAAAACACCAGTCTTTCTCTCAATACCCAAATGCACTGACCAATTGCAAAACAGAACCTGTTAACATTAGGCTCTGCAAAAGCTCTGAATGCAGGGAGTCAGCCTCATTGCGCAGCTGGAGGCCTTTCAGTTTTCAGGGCCGATCACCGGTTTATGTGTGATGCTTACATGCAGTAGAGTTGTGCTGTTAGCACGCACATGAGCAAGAACAGTAACATTCACAGTGTGAACAACCAACAAAGATAATCACCGTCACTGCTTCACTTCAAGGTCCCTGATTTGTGAAGTCGTGAGTTTTACTGGAAAAGAAAATACGTTTGTCGTCAGGAGGCTGCTTCAGTGTCTCCTCTTTTTCTGCTCGATTCAACATTAGGTTACTTTCTGCTGTTACACAAACACTTCTGCTTCTTCTTTTCTTGTATTCTCATCCCTTCATTCACAGTTTGGTAAGAAAAACGAGGTGAGGCTGAATAAACTGTAGCCTTCTCGGGGAATGTTGTGGTAATGGCACAGACATTTTTTCTTTTCCATTCTGTCAGTTCGCAGCCATTTCGAATCGAGGATTGATCCTTTCTGTGTCTACTATAATATGTGTCTCTATTTAGACACATATTATAGTGTCTAATATATTTGACTCTGTGTATCCACCTCACCCCCTTTCACACTTCCTGGCACTCCATTGTCCACATCCCTCATTCCCCATTTCTGCTATTTGAAAAGATCACCCTCATTCATTTTTACACCAATGGTAAAGACATCGCTATAATATTATAACTGTGGTGGCATTGTTTTTTTTTTCCTGGTGGATTAGGAATTCTGTTTTAAATTCTGAAGATTCACAATCTTTTGAGACTGGAAATGACTCCTTACCTCAATCATAACAGACAGACACATCCTTCAAGGAATGTGAGCCCAGTACTAGACACTCGACTCTCAAAGTGTCTCCGTATTTCAGACTTGTCAAAAAGCAGAAATGGGAAATGGGGGATGTGGACAATGGAATGTCAGAGAATGTGAAAGGGGATGAGGTGCATCCACAGAGTCAAAGAGAGGCAAGTAGAGACACATATTGTGGTAGACACTGAAAGGACCAATTCTCCATTCGACATAGCTGCAATTGACAGAAAGGAAAAGAAAAAGGCAACCATTTAAGCAGAGACTTTCACCACCTCATGCAACGGAAACAGCATTCCATCTGATGAAGTCCATTTAAAGTTGTAAAGTTGGCTTAAGTAAGCTAATGAGAGCGCCATTTTGATAAATACGTTGATTCGACAGAAAAAGCGAATAATTCCTCCCGACAATATAATGTAGAAATGCATAATTAACCTAGTTGGGACGAACGGTCAGTGGATCTGAATCGCCAGCTTTGTTTCTCTTTACAGATGCTGCCAGGCCTGTTGAGTTTCTCTACCAGTTTCTGGTTTTTTGTGTCAGATTGCCTCAATTAATTCTTTTATGTTAACCTGCCCAACGTTTGGGACAAATCAGACTAGCTGCTAGCTCCTGATGCGTCAGAAGTGCTGTCACCACAATACGTTAGCACAACAGAACTTCTATTCTCTGACTGGGAATCAAACGCAGGCAGCGACGGTGAAAGCGCTAAATCCTAACCACTACACCACCAAGAAATACAACAGATTGGCTCCTGTCTTTTCTTAATGACACTGCTTTTGCGTTTTCGTTTCTGATCATATTCGCTGCAGATCGGTTTCCCCATCTCTGAGTAATTACAGCTTGGAAGAAGACCATTTGGCCCATCGTTTCAGTGCAGCTCATCAAACCTCCATCCATTCTAGTCCTAGTTTCCAGCATTTGGCACAGAGCCTTGCGTGCTTTGACTTTACGAAGGCAAATGTGAATGCATTTATCCCTGTGATGTCAAATAACACAACAAATGGGCCCAAAGTTTGAGATGCTAAAACTGCGTTGATACCTCCTTGAGGAACTCATCCTCATTTTCACCCACAGAGGGAGACACAGGGGCACATCCCCGAGAGTGACAGAGACCTCAGGATTATACCTGCTCCATCTGCTTCACGTCCCTTCTCCGTCCCCAGACACAAGCTTCTGCGATAAAAGCCAGCTTTAGGTAGAACACAAGCAACTTCTCCGGACAATGAGAACTTTTTCCGTGAGCTGCGATATAAAATGGACAGTGAGTTGAAATAGTCTCACAGGATGCTCACGTGCAACTTTCAATTTCGAATACTCACCGACCCAATCACTGCAGCTCCTGGGAATCAGACAGGACAGCCTCTGGTAGGCATCCCAAACTAAAAGCAACTGGTACACAACATGTCACATCTCTTTCTGCCTGTGTCCCCATCTCACCTCTAGCTCTCTCTGACCGCCCAACTCCGAGGTCAGTGAGCTGCTTTATATAAACACAGGCAGATTGTGAAACCAGTCATTACCTGGAAAGCAGGGCCCCAAAATGTAAGGTCCGAGGAATTGAGAAGCGATGAGTTTGCAAGTGGCTGGGTAAAGAGACACCAGGATCTCATCTTCCTGATTCTCCCAGATAGTGATTCCAGGAACATGCACAGTGCCAATTACCCCACTCCCAATGTCTCAATGTATAACGTGTCTGACAGATAGATCAGGGGAGAGTCGGGTCGATCTCTTCCTGGCTCTGGTGCATTTTGCAAACGTAGTCTAATCACTTCACAATCTGAGCTCACTGCAACTGGTCAAAGAGATCTCCAGCACATAAAAAACACCCCTCAGCCCATCAGGTCTGCAGCAGTTGAAATAAAGCCCCTGACTGTTCCTGTCTCCTTTTCCCGCACTTGTCTTATTTAGTCACGAAGTACAGCAATCTCAGTGTACATTCAAATGTACGTTAAATCGTGTGAGGTTTTCTGCTTCTTGCTCTCTGACAGGCAGTTATTGGCCTGTGTTCCTCATAACCAATTTGGGTGAAGTATTCGTGGGCCACCTCTCCAGTAATACCTCTCGCAAACAAGAATACTAGGAGCAAATTCTTTTCAGTTCTCAACCGTAGTCGACAGGATTCAAAGAGGGCAGGAATAGCCAATTGATTTCCAGTACATCGCCATAACCACTGGGTCACGACTACACACGTCACAGCACTGGTTCTGTCTTCCAGGTCTCTCTCTCTTTCTCTGTGGAGCTGAGGAAGAGTGAATCATTACTCGGTTTGTTTGAATCCAATCTCTTCTCAGATTTCTGAAGGGTTAAATCCAGTACATGGTAGATCCGGCTGTTTCATCCCAACATATGGGATAAACATTCATTTAAAAACAAAAGCATAAATTTCAGGAAAAGCTCAGCAGATCTGGCAGAGAATCAGAGTCAACGTTTCAGAGCTCTGTTTTATACCACAAGTACTGCCAAACCTGATGAGTTTACACGGTAGTTTTTGTTTGTTTCATTGTCCTGTAGTCAACATGAGATTTGAATTGCTGTTCTGCAGAAACGAGAATCTTTTCAATGTCTCAAGTCAGTTCAGGTACTGAGAACATCAGAGTCAATGTCCCAGCCTTCAAAAGAATGGGAATTGTCTTGACTGTTTCTGCTCAGTCAGAAAGCTTATACTTCATTCTCCTGTGATTCCGGTTTCCAAGAGTTTCTAAAGATTCAAAAAGCTGGAGATTCTGTTTTTCTGTTTTGCTTTCTTACAATCGCCCCACCTCCACCGCCACCCCACCCCCCCGCACCCTGCCATCCAACTGTCAATATTTTCCCAAAATCTCATCACAATCCTCTGCCTTGCAACATGTCCTGGGATGAGGAAATCCCATTTAGTGGAGTGATTCCCGAGATCGGAAATGTTCTCTTTGGAGCAAAAAAAGTTTAACCAGAGATTTCCTGGGGCTGTTCACAACAGTGGCGGAGTTGGTGGGGAGAATAGGCTGGGTGATGGTCTGGAGAAACTGTAGCAGTTGACCCGGGTCAGTTACCAGAGTACTGCAATTTAAGAAATTTAATGCAAAACCATTGATGTAGATTGAACACAAAGAATACTGCAGAAACTCAACACTTTTAGTGGTACCTGTGGAAAGAGAAACAGAGGTCAAGTTTTGAGTATGTTAAAGTTTCCTGTTCAGAACTCGTGTTTTCTGAATGTCAATAAATGACATTACTTTCTTCTTCAGAAGGGTCTAGGCCCGAAACGTCAGCCTTCCTGCTCCTCTGATGCTGCTTGGCCTGCTGTGTTCATCCAGCTCCACACCTTGTCATCTCAGGCTCTCCGGTGGGTTGGGGTGAGACGGATTTTTTGGAGTTTGAGCGATAACTCATTGATCAGAAGGTTATTTGGGAAAAAAAATGTGTTCAGAAAACATAGATGAGAAGATTTGAACTTACAGGGAGAAACTTTGAGAGATTGCTAATCTATTGCCATAACCACTTGGCCACGACTACAGACAGCGTGGCCTGCTTTTTAACATTTCTCATGGAATGGGTTCAGCAGGAAAGAGGAGCACGTAACTTGTCTTCTCCGTGCCACAATCCTCACATATCTTGTCATCCTGTACTTGATCAGAGCGGAGATTGAATTGAATTACATTATTGAGAAATAGAGTGAATGGGAAGAATCCATTTCCAGGAACAGAGAGATTAACAGATCAATGGATTGAGTAAGAAAGATGTAAGTGTGTTTTGAAAGTGCCTTTCACCACCATCTAAATCACAACCAATGAAGTACAGATTCTTCATTGGCCATTCTAATGTGCAAATCAAGGCAGTTTGTTTAACCATCGGTCAAAAACGAAACTGTTTCAAATACACACAATTGCCGCTGGATACGCCAATGACTTCATAACTGACTTTGGGTGTTTGCTGTGCTCCGATTTATATCCGGGTGCATAATATCAGGGGAAGGCGTTGCCTATTTAATACAGAGATGAGGGGGATGTCCTCCCATTCAGAGGGTAACAAATCTGTGGAATTCTTCCAACAGAGTTCTGATAAGGCTGGGTGTATTCAAGGCTGAGATAGACAGAGATTCAGTCATTTGGAAATTCAAGGGTGCCCGTAATAAGGCAGAGAAGTGGAGTTGAGGATTAACCATGCTCTCATTTAAAGATGTAAATGACCTGATGGGTCAAAAGACTTCCATCTGTCCCAATGTCTTATCTGTCATTTGAAAAATGCGAGACAATTTCAAAGGAAGTAATAAAGGTCGTTTATAAAAGATTATTGCGGTCAAAGATCGTTTGTCGAAAGGCAAATCACACTCTGAAGAAGGGTCTAGGCCCGAACCATCAGCTTTCCTGCTCCTTTGATGCTGCTTGGCCTGTTGTGTTCATCCAGCTCGACACCTTGTTATCTCAGATTCTCCAGAATCTGCAGTTCATACTGTCGCTGATAATTTTGCTAGACTTCTTTGGTGATATTACAAGCACAGTTGATAAAGGGAAACGTCAGAAGAAGTGCATTCGAATTTTTAGCAGGCACTCAATAAGGAGCCATATCTCAGGTCTTTGCACAAGGTAGGAGTTTATGCTGTTAGATTAAAATGAGCATGGACTGCCCATTGTTAATTAACTTAAAATACAGAATCGGGATTAATGGGTATGTTTCAAGTTGGAAAGATATGATTTGTGGAGTGTCAGAATGGTCAGTCATAGGGCTGCAATTATATATCTCTGTATTAATGACTTGGAGGAAGTGCCAGAGTGTAATGTGAGAGATAAAAGGTACTGCAGATGCTGGAGAATCCGAGATAACAATGTGTGGGGCTGGATGAACACAGCAGGCCAAGCAGCATCATAGGAGCAGGCAAACTTGACGTTTTGGGCCTGTTCATTTTTGCAGAAGATCGGAAATAGGCGGAGGGCATGTTGTGCTAAGGACATGAAAATCTGCAAAGGGAGAGAGATAGGTTGAGTGAGTGGACAAAAACTTGGCTCATGCTGTTTCATGTCAGCACTGTGAGTTCTTGCACTTTGGTAGGAAGAATCAAAAGGTAGGCTATTATTAAAATCGAGAGAAATTTCCAAAAAATAGGGTACAAAGAAACCTGAGAGTCGTTGTGCATGAAGCAAACAAAGGTGACTGACATATTTATTTCTATGGCAAACAATGGCTTCCTTTCCTGAAGCTCACAATGAAATGGTTTCGCAGGAAAAGGCAGAAACTAAGTACGTGTAAATTAATTGAAGGCCAGCAAATGTCTGGTGCTGTTCTATGGGACATATTTTATATATTGTTTATGGTTCTATAAAGTTTATTTGCAATGGAGCTAGAATTGGGAGAGGGGGAAATTAAGGTCACCCATGATTATTGTCATCCCTTTATCTGTAACACACAATATCTGTTTTTTCTACGTTTGTTTTCATGTTGTAGTTACTGTTAGTAGGCTTGCAGACTACACCCACCGGTGACTTTTTCCCTCACTATTCCTCATCTCTACATAAACAGATTCTGCTTGCTTATCTGCTGAATCAAGGTAATCTCTAACCATTGTGAAAATATCACTACAACGTCGGCATTTCATACGTCTCTTGCAATATACCTCTTGCAATATTAGTTGATCCTTTACTGTGTTACTATTGCATATATTAAGAGAAAATAAAAGGGAAAACAAACACTGCCGTGATTCTGATTCGAGTCGAATCTTCTGTGGCTATATGCGGAGTATTGGCCATTATACAACCAAGGAGCTCGACAACGAGGCACCAGGAAACGTACAATAAGCACACTGCTGGAGGGCATGCCAGGAGCATCATCAGAAATACAACAGAAATACTTATCAAATAGCATACTGAAATGAGTGGACAAAATCTGTTGAATTCAGGACCATGGACGATGTCGATGCCCATCATTCAGAGTATACACAACTGAGACTGATAGATTTCTATAGATTAAACATATTAAGAAATCATGGGATAGTGCAGAAAAATGGCAGTGAAGCACGAGTTCGTACATAATTTCATTAATCAGCGAGGCAGGGTCAATGGGTTGAGTGGCTATATCATATTTGTTACGTTTCAAAATAAAGAAATTACTTTCTTATATTCACTTGGCAAATGTAATTAATATTTGGGTGGAAATGAAGTAATTCTTCTGGGCTGCGGTCTTTTATGTATTTCCCAATTGGAAATCGGGTTTCACATCGGCTGCATCAGCAGTTTCCTCACAAAAGGAAGTAACCACTGTTGCAGAATATCGTTTAACCCCAGTTCCCAGCCCTGGAATCAGAGAAATTCAGTGCCCGAACATTCTATATATGCAGGGTCAATCGGATTCTAATCCAATATCCCTATTCTGGTCAATCCCTGAAAAACGTGATAATCTTTGCTTCGCACAATACCTCTCTGTCTGCCTTAAAATATTCAAGAACTCTGCAGGTTGCAGCAGAGATTTACAAGAACGTTGCCATGACTGGATAAGATGAAACTTTGCAGAATATTTTGTTAGGTTAGAACTGTTCTCCTTCGAACTCAGGAGCCTGACTGGAGTTTATCAGCATATATTGACATTCAATATTCTTAGGGACCTTGACAGCGTAGATATGGACAAATGGATTCCCCGAGAACGAGAGAGAAGGACTAGAGGACATCATGTCCGAATCAGGTTTAGCACATTTAATTCGGAAATGAGGAGGAATTTCTTCGCTCAGGGGCGAGTGACCTTGTGAAATTCTTCCCCGCAGACAGCTGTTGAGGGTCTATTGTTGGGTATGGTCAAACTGAGCTAGACAGACGTCTAATCAATAAGCTGGTCAAGAGTTATCCAGATCAGACAGCAGAATGGAGTTAAAGATTATCATTGAAAGGTGCAACAGACTCGTTGGGTCGAAAATTTCTGCTCCTAATTTCTTCCTACTGCTCCTGCATCATTTTGCCCATGGTCTTACTTAATCGATAGGCCCAACATTGTCTTGGGGGGGGGGGTGGACTTGGATAAAATTGTAGTCTTAGTTTCACGCTGTCATGCCTTGTAGCTCATCACAGCCCTTTCACTCCCTCTGCACTTGTTTTCCGCCGATGACACTTTGGAATCTTCCAACTGAATTGAAAATCATTCTAAGTAAGACTGACTGCCACCACAATCACTCAACGGCCTGGTTTTTTGTTAAGAAGCCCTGTCCACTGTGACCACTCACACAACAGCAACACGGAGTCATTCTCTGGCTGAATTTTAAACCAAGGTTCCAACAGAGAAAGCTCCTTCCGAAGACGAGAACATTAAAGAAGCTACAACTTTATAGTGAAAGTTGGTTCATCAGCATTTCTTCTGCCTTGTTCCTTATTCCCTGAGTCAGTGAATTAAATGTGCCTCTCAGTGTGTCGCAGGCTTTCACTTTTTTTGTTTTTACAGAGTCATGCCTTTACACTTAGAAGATGCTGGGAATACTCACAATCCTGTCCCTCCCCACCTGCGAATAAGCATTTCTTTGATCAAAATAAAACATGTCACACAGGAATAAGAACTCTTCAGTGTCTTGGAAAATCTTCAGGAGGAGTCCTCTCAGTTCTCTGCTGGAATCTAAGCAAAAAGATCATTCTCGCTTGGATTTTGTCTGTCACAGAAAGTGCAGGGAGAGCGTGAAAATCCGATGCATCTTCAGTGTGTCCTATTTCTTGAATTTCAAAATTAGGCGATTTTCAGGTTCCTGACTTTGGACTCATTGATCTGTTGTCCTGGCAATACATCCACGTGATATATATTTCCTGGAGACTTTGCCTGTAACTCACACAACAATCAGGAAGTGGTCAGCACCAACCAGCATTGGAACTGAACTCATTGTCTGCCATTGGATTTTACTGATACAGTCCATAAAATTCAGCCTCACCGTTAATGTGAAGAGGGGCTGTGGGACTGCAGTTTCCTCTCCTGCTGTTGAATAAAGATCATTCCAACTGTAAAAGGAATTGTTGTTGATTGCAAACATTTCTTCCTGAACTCACCGTCATCTCCTTTAACAACAGGAGCTGAAATCTCCTTATAGATTGAAACGTAAAGTTGCTTGTTCACAGACTAAGTGAGAAAATGTCTGTATAATGTTAGCAGCATGCCATTGTTACTGACTGAATGCAGCGGCTGCCCAGAGGGAGGCGGTTGAGTGTTTAAGCCCCACGATGAACACTTTGTGTTTGGGCAAACAATATCCCTGCAGCAGTGTTCCCAATATAAAAAGGGCAGGAAAGCACCATGTGGAATTTAATAGCTACTGATTAAGAGAAACACTATCAAGCAGCACCCCCCAACAACAAGCTTTGCTTCGATATAAAGGAGAAGCACTTGACTGAGCCAAGAGGCCATGAGCCTCATGTGATTTGAGCATGCAACCTTACGATCTGGAGTCAGATGCACTACTCTTGTGGCACAAGCTCACAATTGTGCAAAATTCAGTGAAGTGATCAGACCCCAATGAGAAATTATGACGAAAAAGGAGGTAGAAAATTCGTGAACTTTCTGCATCTTTCCTCCCCGCTCTCTCGCGTGTCTATAATCGTCTTTTTTCACTCGTTTGTCTGTCCTTTTTTCTCCCCCAGCCTGACCTTCTGTACCCCATTCTTTCACCCTCTCTCTTCTTGCCATTTAGGTTTCTCGTTGATACATTCTGCTTTGAACTGGGGAGGTTGATTCCAGTCTGTGTGTCACAGGATCCAGGAATTACTCTCGAACCTCGATCAGGCACACCGAGAAATAAACGATTTGGTTGTGGGATGGGAGTGGAGGTAGATAACAATACAGATATGCTCTGACATTTCCCACAAATGTTCTTATGAGTGAACGACAAAACAAATAACTGACTGTATTCCTGCACTTGCATCATTAGAAACCTAATGCTCTTGGTTTAAAACAAACCTGACTCAGTTTCTTCAGCTCTCTCTGGGATAGCACAATGGATAACGTGATGACGTCTGTTTAGAGATCAGAAGATTGTGGTTTTCTCACTTTTTGAGTCCAGTTCATGACTTCTTCATACTTCCAAATTACTATTTCTCATTGGCCTGAAGCCGCGATGAGGTTTGAATTTCTGTTGCACATCAACGATAATCCTTTCACAGTCTAAAATCAGTAAATGTTACCAAGAACATCAGAGTGAATGTCCCAGCATCATTAAAGGAATGGAAGCTGAAACAGTCCCACAAGCTGCTCATTTCCACCTTTCCATTCCCCAAACCCACTGACCCAATCATGCAGTTCCTGGCAATAACAAGGAAACAAAATGGAAAACTCAGTCTCAGCTTTGCGAATCTTCAGAAACACTTTGGGAAGTGGAATCAGAGGAGAATCAAATATTAACTGTCCCACTGAGCAGAGACGGTCGTCTTTAAGAATCTGGGACATTGACTCATGTTCCCGGGATAATTAACTGATCGGAGACATTGAAAGGATTCCTGTCACAGCTGTTCTGCTTCTGCTGTTGTCACGATCAAGAACAATAAATCCTGATTCCCTGAACAGGAACGGAATTAGGCAGTGGCGCTTAAATCGCCGAATCCTAAACACTAGTGGGAAGGAATCAATTATATTTGCATGAATATTTCTTCTGATTTAATTTCGTCAAACTCCCACTTTTTCATATGTCTCCGTTTGACGTTAGAATACTATCTACATGGAAAAGCAACGAATACACATCTCTGGTGGAATTCAAACCTACTAGATAACAGCAGGAATTGCGTCTCCAAGAGCCGGTTCACTCCTCAATTATTAGGCGATGACTTTCCTTACCAATTGGGAAAAACAAACGTTCAGTTTCATTGCTAATGCTTCACAAGGAATCATATGCCAAACTTTTCAAAATTATGAAATATTTTTACAGTCATTGCTATTCAGCTGCACGCGTTCACAAAATTTATCTACATCTAAATTTTCTTCATCTATTTTTGAAAATCATGATCAGTTGCATCGCAATTTACAACGGACTTCGCTTTGAATAATATGCCACACTTTTAAAAACCATGAGCGTTTTCACACTCTGTCTGAATCACCTGTTCACGACATTTCTTTGCAGCTAAAGTCATTCAAATTCGAATTGATTTCCCCACCTGGCCTTCCCCCACCCGGCCCTGCCACCCACCATCCGCACCTCCATCCCCGTCAGACCCGGCCACTGACTCTCTCCCCTTGTTAGAGTCACTCCATGTATGATCGCCCAAATGTATTTTAAAACACTTTGGAATCAGCTTCTACATTTACTTCTGGAAAATCTTTGCCAACTTAAACAACTCCCTGAGTTAAAGGAATTCTACTCCAAAGTTTTTTTTTTAACATTCACTGATATTTTTGAATTTCTGACCACTCTGACATTGCTTCGCTTGAAAGAGGGAATGTTGCTCCTATATAGACACTGTGAACCTCTCATCGTCAGGAAAATCTCCATTAGTTTACTTCCCAATTTTCCCAGGTTCAGGTGCAGCATTTCCAACTTTTCCAGTATCTCGTGAATGTAATCCTGCTCCTGCCCACCATCCCAACAAAATCGTCTGCATCTTTTCTAATCTCTACGGTTTTGGTGAAGAGTAAGAACGAGGATTACATACATTGCTCGAACTGAGACTGAACTAAAGACATTACAGTTGTACAGCGATCTCTTCGCTTAATTATTGTGATTTCTCCATTTATAAACTCAACCAACCCAAATTATTACCTAACCACATCATGGACATCGTCTCTATGAGGAACAAATGTTCTTGACTCACTTCCTTTGGTACTTTCACGGAATGTGGGTACGGCTTGTAACGCCAACATCCCTAAATCCCCGTGACCCGAGTGACTCTCAATTATTTCGAAAGGTAATTGATATTCAACCACCTCGCTGTGGGGCAGTAGTCTCTTCCAGTGCAGACTGAATCAGAGCAGTAAATTCCTTCACCAAATGTCAAAGTGATTCTGAAATCTGCACTTTTCCAAAATAAAAGACTCTCTTATTTATTGTGTATCGTCTTTCCACGTTGATGTCCTGGTCGTGCATCACTTCGTGCTTCCCTGTATTGAATTATACCAAATGATTACTTTGTGAATTAACATATTTTCCTCATCTCTCATTATTCTAAACTCTGTCGCGCCTTGACTGAAATTATTTGTATGCTCCAGGAGGAAGGTCCTCACACCTCTGGGATGAATCCAGTGAACATTTATTACGTGATCTCGAAGGCAACTATATCCTTCACCATGTTTGGAAATCATTATTGCGCTGAGCTGAATTTGTGTGCTCATTAAAACCAAGACAATTGCAGCAAGAATTTCACATTCAGCTTTGCGATCTGTTTCCTGTAAAGGTTGACCAAATCGTTTACAATGACTTCCAAATTTGTCTGAACACGATCATTCGCCATTCTTTCTTCTTCATCCTGTTCTGTATTTTAACAACAAGCAATTTGTCAGTTTATCTTTCTTTTCCCACAATTTCAAACAAACTCACTCATCGTTAACAAACCGATAGAAAGTAGCAATTTGGATTTGGACTTGGCATAAAGCAGTGCGCCGTGGCTAAGTGGGAAGGCGTTGGTCTTATAAAACCAAAGGTTACGGATTCAATCCACCACCTACGCCTAGCAGCGTACTGGTTGCTAATTTCAGAGCCTTGGTGTCCTTTGTGACCCTGACGGTTCATCAAAGCAACGGTGCAACTCGGGAACAGTGATCTTATTATGACTGAGTTTCCTGTTTTCTTTGCAGGAGTGATGGTTGGACCGAAGACGAGCGTTTCAAACCTGAAAAGGGCAATGGTATCAGTTCGAAATTAGGCTGACGTGAAATGAAAAATTAGGTTAAGAGTTGGCTCAGTATAGCTGCAATAGCAGAGATTTAAAGAGATACTTCAGAATACTCAGAAAAAAAGCTCCATTATCTTTGTCAGTTTTCCATCGCTTTTGAAGATGAGCACACTTTTTTGCAGCCTCATTCTGGCTTCATAATTCCACTGCGTCTCACCACCCAGAACGTAGGAGTCAGGCAGAAGAAACAAATACCTTCAGTGCACGCACAATGACAGATAAAGTGCTAAGGAAACACAGAGCGTGCTGAAATGGTATGTGGTTATTTGTACGAAAGGATTCCTTATATAACCTCTGTTACTAAAGACTCTCCTCACATTGGAAAATTGAATTTCCAGCCGTGTAACCCTGACGAACAGCTAAATATTTGCCTCGCCACAGCTTAACGCTTACAGGCTGTGACATATTATCTTTTGGAGCAGCATGACCTCTTGGAAGGATGCTCGGCCCATCATCAGGAAATCAACACATCAAAAGTTTCCTATGCACTGTTCAATGTATTTGATGCTCCGGAAAGCAGGTTTCAATATCTTTATCCTATAGCTTCCTCACTTTTCTGCTTCCAGTGAACATTTCAGACCCGAACAATTCTATCGTCTGTTATCACTTTAATGCGTCTTTTAGACCGACTTTGCAAAGAATTGTAGCTCGAGTTGTGGGTGTGATTGTTGACTTGCTCGCCGAGCTGGTTATAGTTCAGACGTTTCTTCACCATGCTGGGTAACATCACTAGTGTGGCCTCCGATGAAGCGATGTTGTTCTACTCTGCTTTGTATTTATACGATCCGGTCTGTTGAGGTGTTTTGTGTCATTTCCGGTTTTTTTTTGCAAGGGTTTATATATGGGGTCTAATTCCACATGTGTATTGATTGCATTATGGGTCTTGAACCAGGCCTCTTGGAATTCCTGTGTATGTCTATGGTTGACTTGAGCGAGGATGGTCATGTGGTCCCAGTTAAATTGGTGGTCTTCGTTGTTCGAGTGCACTGAAATGAGGGAATGTTTGTCTTGTCGTTTTGCTTCTCGCTGGTGTTCGTGTATACTGATGGCTAGTTCCCTTCCTGTCTGGTCAATGTAATTCTTATTGGCAGCCCTTGCACGGCATTTTGGACACTAGGTTGGTCCTGCATGTGGTGAGTATGAGCTCCTTGTGAGTGTTTGTCATCGCGTGGATCTGGGTTTTGTGTGATATCCTGATTCCTCGTGGTAGTAGGATTCTTGTTTCCAGTTCTGTTTTGTTCTTCACATACGGTAGTGTGGCCAGTGTATTGGTTTGTAATGTATCCTCTTGGTGTTGTGTTCCCAGCAGCCATCTGCGAATGAAGTTGGTGCGGTATCCATTGATAGCACATACCTTGTATACGTGCTCTTCCTCCTTCTTGAGGATTATTAAGTTATTTTCTTCCACCTGCAAGCAGTACTGGGCGTGGGATGCGCACATGAGCTCTTCTGCTCCCTCCCAAACACTTAATGGGGTGATCAGTTACAGGCATGGGCTGGAAGTTAGCAACTTTGATTGCGACCTTCCAAAAAATGTTGTTGTCCCAGACGTAGGAAGATTCTGAGTTGCTGGGAAGGAGAAAAATGGACACTGGGGACTCTTCCCTCTGGTAAATCAGCATGAGTTATTTTTGTGCAACTTGTTTGGTGTTTAGGATTCGTCTTCATACAGCAATCGCGCAGAAAGACTCTTGCAACGCGGGTGTCGGTTTGTTTGTTGTGTCCAGGCAAAAGTTAACATCTGACACCAACAGTCCCAGATTAAAACACTCCGAGTGGAACTCTCACTCATGGTGTCATTCTCGTGCAGGAATAAGCCATTCAATTCTTCAAGCAAACAGCGACTCTCTGTCGCTTGTATCTCTCTGTCCTTTCTTTGAGGAACGGTGGTATCTGTTCTTATCATGGTGTCTGCTTTGTGAACATGTCTCCGATAGGCCGATCTTTGAGTTGTTTTGATTCGACTCATTACTGTCGTGGTTCTCTTGTTATTCACATCCTCCCATATCACAAAAAGGATGTTGCTGTCTGAAACAGCATGGGGAATTACTGCAGGGCGCCCTGAGCATCGAACACACTGCAGCTAATGTGTTTCAACTATGCCAGCTGTTTATAAGAGGTTTTAGTCAACGTTGGAATGTGCGGGAAAACATCATGGGAAACGTTGTTTTGCTTTTAACACGTGTTTGGCTCTGCCCTGCTGGCCGCATTAGCGGCTCTGCCGAGTCCCTTCTGGAAGTTCGGACTTATTAAACACAGGCTCTTTTTCAGAAAGCTGAACGGGCGATTTGGCAAAGCCTAAAGTCAGCCATCAGGGCTCGTGTGGGAATTGATTTCAGGACCTCTCGCATATTCACAAGCTACAATCCCTAAAGCGAGAATCATACCCCTCGACCAAACAGCCACGGCTGGAAAATGGCCCTCACCCACGAACCAACTGAAACTTGCTCAGATTGAAATGCATTTCACGTTTCTCCTGGGATCGAAAGCAGCAAATAATTTCAAGAACATCTTCTGATTCTGTCTCCCTGTACTCGACACAGTGTATAAAATTCTGGCTCACTGTGAACGTGGAGAGGGGCTGTCACACTGTGATTCTCAACCTGCTCTTGAAGAAAGATCACTGTAACTGTGTCTAGTGAGAGCAAAGGATTTTTTGCTTTTTGGAAATATTTCTTTTTGAACTCACTTTCACTCTGTTATAACAGAAGATGAGCTGGAATCTCCTGATAGATCAAAACATGAATTTGAGTGTTTATATATCAAGTGGTAAAATATCAATGTAATGGCATTAACACCACGCTATCACCCACTGAAAGAAGCGGCTGCCCAGAGAGAGGGGTCTGTGTTTTAACCCCATGATGAGCAGTTTATGTTTTATTTATCACACTGCGGGAGCTGAGCATTTACCCAAACAATACGCAACACATACGTGAAACATTGTTCCCATGTTAAACTGAGAGCGAAACTTTGAGAGCCATCGAAAAACAACAGTAGAGTAGATTTTGGCCCGCATGCATCGTAATATAGGGTTTAAGGGAAATTATCTGCATATGAGCAGTGTGAGCCTGACGTGATTTGAACACTCAACTGTCTGACGTGGAAACAGAAGCGCTAACTTTACACAACAAGCTCACACGTGCAGTGCTGCTGCTGCTGCTGTACAGGATTCAGGGAAGTGATAGCACCGTGGTGATTTTAAACTATAATTGCCAAAGGAGGACAAAGGGTAGTGCTCGTTCTCTGTTAAACCACCACCCGCCTCTGTCTCTCTCCATTCCGCTTTCTCTCTCTGCCTATTTATTTGTCCATCTGTCTCCTTCATTCTGCTCTTCCCTACTTCATAGTGTCAACTTGTCTCTCATTGCTCTTTCCTTTTTTTTCCCTCATGTCGCATGCTCCGAATTTGCATGACACTGGGGAGATTGATTATGTATGTCACGGGGCGAATCCAGGGCTCATTTTCAACACTTTCTTCAAATACAATGAGAGAGAAAGGATCTGAGAGGGAAGAAACAACTGATGAGATTCTAGACCCTCTTCCAGATGATCTTGTGTAAATTCAGCCACCTAGAGTAAATATTTCTCCAATTTCACGAAGAAACCCCTCCATAAATATCATTAATACAAATATAGAATCCCAAGAGTGGCTTCGTTTGAGGCCAGACACGGAAGTGTCTGAGATTGTAATGTAGAAATGTAAATACCTGGAGATGTAATTACATTTCATTGAATGATTCAGCACCACATGACCCACGACTGATCCATATTCATTATCCAGAAGCCAACATTATTATTGTGTCACAATAGTTGAAGGCCATTACCTTTGATGCTATATGACATCATTGTGTAACTATGACCATCACCAATAAGAGACAATCTAACCACCGCCCCTTGACATTCAATGTTCGGGAGAGCATGGAGGTGGTTCATTATGAAATCAATTTTGGTCTATGATCCTAAAGGGTATTTGTTATGAATATATCACATGTACCCACTTCACTTTATGAACGTTTAGTGTCAGTATGAGTATGAAAGTACGATCACTGGATTGGGTATAAACTAGCGCAGTAACTGTGAAAAGAACGATGGCAAGCGTCAGGAGAGAAACAATTGACAGGAAACAGGCATCTGAGCAAAAAATTGTTTCTTTTGGGAAGTGAAATTTACTGCTTCCCAAAGTGCTGTCCATTTTACTGGAGTAGTGATAGAGATTACCTTTGCTGGTGCTCACCTCGTGAATCACATTTTCACCTTGGTCCCTGTTGACATCACAACTCGACAAGATGGACTACTGGCTGTGGGCCAGTGGTGTAATGGATAACACGTCTGAGTTTGCATGAGAAGATTAAACGTTCCAGTCCTACCTTGCTTGATCTCAGCTGTCAGCTGGCAACTTTTATGTACTTGCAAATGGCGACGTGCTTCCAAAGCAAGAATGTGTGCCGGGTGTTTTGGTTGCCAGATTCCCAGGAGCTGAAGTGATTGGAAACTGAAAGTTGCGCACGATCAGCCTGTGGGATCTTTTCAGCTCACTGTCTGTTTCATTCCCGAGCTCACAGCAACAGTTCACATTGTCTGGCTAACTTGCTTGTGGTCTATGTAATGCTGCCTTTTGTCGGGGAAACGTGTGGGGACGGAGAGTGAACGTGAAGCACTTGGAGCGGGTGTAATCCTGAGGCCTCTGTCACTCCTGGGTATATGCCTGTGTGTCTCCCTCTGTGGCTAAAAACGAAGATGAGTACCATAAGAGGGTTGTAACACAGTTGTACTATCATGAAACCTCATTTCTATTCATTGATTGCAGGGATAATCTAATTGACGTTTGGCCTCGAAACGTCAGAACACACAAGGCAGAGGGCCAAATGCTGGTAACTGGGTCTACAATAGATGGATGCTTGATGACACACACTGACAGGATGGGTCGAATGGTTCTTTGCCCACGCGATAAAAATTGGAGGACAGGGCGAAGCTGATCTGCTGCCTAAATGGGCAAAAATGAAAAGGCTAAAGCTGTGTCATTGAGATAAGATGCAATCCTCTCCGGCAGGTTCCCTGGTTGTCTAATGGTAACGATTTGAAGCTGTTATAACCGCAGCCACGGTGCGATTCCTGGTTAGGGCATGGAATCTCTTCTCTGCTAGCTTTTCGTGACGACAGCATTGCTGACTCATTTTTAGAAGCAGGAAAGGAGCTGGAAGGTAACTTACTCTGTCCCAAACGATATTCAAGCTAACATGAAACAAAGAACTGCTGATGTTGGAAATCTGAAGCAAAAACAGAAATTGATTGACAGACCCAGCAGACCTGGCTCTGGCTCTGGCTTCAATTGTGGAAACAGAGTTAACATTTCAGATCCACTGACCGTCTGTCAGAACCAGGTTAGTTTTTCACTTCTATATAAATGCCAGGGAAATTATCATCTTTATCGGTCGAATCAGCATATTTATCAAAATATAGCATTAGTTTCCAAACATCAACTTTACAACTTTAAAAGGATTTTATCGGTTCTATTGCTACTCCTTGAGGTGGTGAAAAGCTTTGCTTAAATGATTTAGTTTTTATTTCCCTTATTTTGAGTTAGCAGTCAAGTCGAAAGGAGAATTGATACTTTCACTACCGACCTCAATATGTTTTTCTATTGGTCTCTCTCTGTCGCTGTATATCCACCTCACACTCTTTCATATTCTCCGAAATCTGTCCGTCCTTTTCCCTCATTTCACCTTTCTGCTCTTTGAAAAGTCTGGAATTCGGAGAGTGTTTGAGAGTCTAATTGCTGAGAAGCTCCTACCCACCCATGTCCACACCCCAGTTATAGAACCTCGAACTGGGCTCACATTCTCCGGATATAGGTTCTGTCATTTAGGCCTGAGGCAAGGAGACATTTCTTCCTTCAAAACATGATGAGTGTTTAGTCTTCCAAATAGAATTTCTAATCCACCAGAAAAGAAAAACAGTAACACCACAATTTGACGATACGATGTTTTCTTTACAATTGGTGTCAAATGAATGAATGGTGACAGCAGAGAATGAGGGTGATCAGCTCGTGGTTTCTGTCTCATTACCACAATATTCCGCAGTAAGGCTGCAGTGTATTCGGCCTCACTTTATAATTCCTATCAAAATTCAGGATGAATTAATTGTTAGCAGGAAACCATTTCTTGAAGGGGACAAAATAGCTTCCAGTAGTGCCAGCAACGAATGACAACTGCCTGCACTCAAACACAGGAACCATCCTCAGTTCCTTCTAGCAACATTGGGAAGCAAAGGTCTTGTAACGTTATCACCAAACTGTTAATCCAGAAACCAGTGTAACGTTCTGGAAGCCCAGGATCAAGTCCTGCCCAAGAAGAAGGCGGCATTTGAGATCAATAAATATCTGCAATTAAGACTCTACTGATGACTGTGTATCTATGGTCGGAGTAAAAACTCATCTGGTTCACTGACGTCCTTTAGCCATCTTTAATCCTTACGATGTTTTTGCCTTTTCCTCTGTGAATCATCGCCTAGTGTGACTCCAGACCCACAGGAATGTGGTTGACTCTTAATTTCCCTAGGGTTTGGCAATAAATGCTGCCTCGCCTATGATGGCCTCATCCCATGAATGAATAAAGGAAAAAAAAAAGACATTGCTGGCTGGATCAACAATATGGCGTTTCAGTGAAGTTTAACAGAGGAATCTTTAATGTAAACCCTAGGCACTGATGGGATTTTAACCCAGGATCGCCCGTTTACCAGACAGGTGTTTTAAACAACACTCTGTTTTTACCCATCCATTAGGGCATTTCCTTAGCTAAGCAATCACAGTAACTAGGGGAACTTTCCTATATTAGTGTTACTCAGTGAGAATTTCAATCTAAACCCACTTTTCAAACAGGGACCTTTCACAGCTGAATATTCTCCTTTGAAAATACTCAAAAAGAGACAAGCTCCTCTGCTTTGGTTTAAAACTCATATTTTCACCTGTTTAAACTGAGGGAAATATAACAAGAGGAATAGGGTCATTGTGGTGAATTGACCAGGAGTAGTGTGTAAATAGTCAGCAGTAATGCCTGGCCCATTCGGACCGACACTGAGTCTTGCATCAATAGCTGCACACTCACCTCCAGCTTCATGCCATCCAGTAATCATTTCCTTTCACAATAGTTCCACCCCCATCCCACCTCGCTCTGCTTCCGAAAGTGTTCCTGACCAATTATAGGTGCCCGGTTAGAAACTGCAAATTTTGAACATGGATGCTTCGTTTATGGACATCACTCAATGGGATTGGATTTCCTGCCCATCCATAATTACCCCACAGATGGAGGTGACGAGATACTTTCTTGAACACACGAACTCCTTGGCACTGAGATACTGCTTTGATGCCATGGGGAGGGGAGCTCCAGGATTTCCAGGACACTGAAGGAACAGCAGCATATTTCAAACTCAGAATGGTGAGAATCTTGGACGGGGGTTTGTGGTGATAGTGTTCCCGTGCATCTGTTGCCATTATCCTTCAACATGAAGGCAAGCTCTCATTGGACTAATTCTGGCAGATTCAGGGTATGTGTTCTGCGCGTAGCAAGGAATTCATTTTTATTCCAATAAATAACAAGAAGAGCAATATATCTTCAATTCCTGACTGGGAGTTGTATCCACGCCTGAGCAAAGCAAACCCTGAATGCCAACCAGTTTACTTGACGCTAATCTGTGTGACCTCACTTGTACACTTTCCTGCTCCTGTTCCTAAACCGGAAGCACTTTCACAAGCGAAGCGTCTGTCTCCAACTTTCGAAATGATTTATATTATCACCCTGAGTTTGAAAGTGGAGAAAGTGGAGCTGTGATAACCTGATGTTGTTCGGTAGATGTATTACAGAAAAGTACAAAACGGGCTGCTGTTAACAGGAGATAGCAAGAACTGCAGATCCTTTATTCGTTCGCAGGATGAGGGCGACGCTGGCTAGGCCAACATTTATTACCAATTCCTAGTTGCCAGAGAGGGACGTTACGAATCAACCACATTGCTGTGGTACTGGAGACACATGTAGACCAGGCCAGGTAAGGATGGCACTTTCCTTCCCTAAAGGACATTAGTGAACCAGGTAGGTTTTTCTCCACAATCAACAATGGATTCATGATCATCACTAGATTCTTAATTCCAGATTTTTTACTGAATTGAAAGTCTACCATTTGCCGTGGCAGGACTCAGACACAGGTCACAAGAACGTTATCTGGGTCACTGGATTAGCAGTCCAGCGAAAATACTACTCGGTCCTCACTTCCCTGTCGGAGGCAATGCAGTGCGCAGCTGGAGGAACACGGCAGGATCAAAGGAGCAGGAAAGTCGACGGTTCGCAGAGGAGGACAACTTTTTCAAGTTTGACATCCTTGGATGAGGTTTAGCAGAAGGGAGTAAACCCGAAAAGTCGATTTTCCTGCTCTTCTGCTGTTGCCTGACCTGCCGTGTTCCTCCATCTCCACGCTGTATTGATACTAACAAGAGCTTGTTTTAGGGTGCCAAGCTGCGGTGAAGGGGAGACACCAATAAAGGCTTCTTTCAATTCACGTGATTCCAGAGCCCTGCCTAGAAATGACCAGAGGTTTCTCACTGAATTTGTTCAGGATCTTGTTTCGAAGAGACAATGACTCAAAGTATGAAAGTACATTTCACTGTCATAAAATTGTGCAGTGACTGTGAATAAAATGAGGGCAAACTCCAGCAGAGAACCAGGCGACCCCGAAGCAGGCAACTGAAGGCAAATGTATTTCCTTTGCCAGTGAATTTCACCGCTTTGCAGGTGGGGTCCATTGAAGTGAAACAGTGACGGCGATTGTCTCTGCTGGTTGTTCACCTTGAGAATGCTGTTTCTGTCTATCTTTCTGTTAACATCACAACTCGCCAAGATGTGGCACTCAGAAGCGTTTTTTATGCCAGTGCTGTAATCGATAACGTGTCTGCTTTTGAGTCAGAGTGTTCTAAGTTCAGTTACTCTTTGGCCGTCGTGCAGACGACTGCATTCTCTTTTTTCTTTCTAACCTTGCAAATTGACAGTTGCTTCCAGTGGGGAATGTCTCGCAGTTAACCTTCCATTTCATATCCAAACTCAAGGCAACGGTTCTCATTGTCTGGAGACGTCAAGTGTGTTCCACATAAAGCTAACATTTGTTGTAGACACTTGTGTGTGGGAAAGGAGAGAAGACGTCAAACACATGGAGCAGGTCTTATCCTGAGGCTTCTGTCACTCTCGGGGGATGTGTCTGTGTGTATCCCTCTCTGGGTAAAATGAGGATGAGATCCTCAAGGGAGCTTCAATACAGTTTGACCATCTTAAACTTCCGTCCCATTCGTTGTGACATTTGAGATAACAGGGATAATCTCATTGAGAATAGCACTTGAAATTTCAAAACACAAAAGATTATGGGCCATGTGCTGGAAACTGGGATTAGAAAAAATGGAGGTTTGATGACTCGATGGGCGGAAGGGTCTTTCCCTATGTTGCAAAGATTCGCTGACAGGGAGAAACAGATTTGGAGCCAAAATGACAGCAAATCAAAAGTCAGAAGCAGTGTCGCTGAGAATTGATACAAGAGGCTGAAGCACCCTTTCTGGTGGTCTAGTGATTAGGATTTGGCGCTTTCACTGCCATAGGCCGGTTCCTGTTCTCGGTCAGGGAATGGGCGTTCTATTCTGCTAGTTTATTGTGATGACTAATTTTCAGGAGCAAGAAAGAAGCTGTGGAGCTTGTAGTTAGCCTCTTTTGTCCCAGATATTACTCAAGTTATCACAAGGCAAAGAACTTCAGATGTTGTAAATCTGAAACAAATACAGGAATTAAAAAAGAAACTCAACAGGCCTGGCAGCCTCTCTGAACGAAAGAGATTAACCTTCCAGGTTCATGGACCGCTCGTCAGAACTTGGTTAGTTATGCATTTTTATAATACAATGTTTGGAGAAATTGTCAGCTTATCTGACAAATCTACATATTAATCTATATTTCTCTCTATGATTAGTTTACAATCGTTAATTGTAACAGTTCACAAAACAGCAACAAACAACATTGCCAGATGGATCAAACTCAGGCAATTGGAGTGGGAGCAGTGGAATGATAACGTGCTGACACCAGTGAACTAGCGCTATTGGGAAGTTTAAACAAAACCCCTTCCATGTAAGGCCGAGGAACTACTGGGATTCAAACCCAGGATCTCCTGTTTACTAGGCAGACGCTTTAACCATACAAGGCACCGCACCACGGAATATGCCCCTTTCCCAGCCATATATTTATTTTCCTGAGAACTCGATCACATAAACTTGAAGTTTTTTATTAGTCTCAATGTTGCTCAGTTAGAATTTCAGTCAACCACCGCTTTTGCAAAGACGGACAATTCACATCTGAACAAATGCCAGGGAAAATGTGCAGAACAAGACATTCCCCTCTTGCACTGCTTTAAAACAAATATTTTCACAAGTTTAAACTTCAAGTCTTCATCTTCTCTGTACCCATTCACTGCTTTAATACACACGGAAGGAACTCCGCTTACTGCATTCAATTCTATTCTCCCTGCTATAGGGAAGATTAAAGGCTTTAGAAAAGGTGTACAAATAAGTTGCCAGGAGCGGTTGAGTTATAGACAGAGGATGAATAAACTAAGAATGTTTACACTGGATTGTTCGAGAATGACGAATGACCTCATTGAAGTTAATAAAATCATGATGGGCAGGAATGAAGTGAATAGTCGCGGTCTTTTTCCCAGGGTAGAGGAATCCAAAACGTGAGGGGGTAGGTTTAATGTTTGAGGGGGAGTATTTTAAAGGAACCTAGGTGGCAATGTTTTCACACATAGGGCGGTGTGTGTATCGAATGAACTGACATAAGAAGTGGTGGCGTCTGGTACAAATTCAGCTATTAAAAGGCATCTAGATGGGTGCATGTATAGGAAGCGTTTAGAGGAGTATAGGCCAAATGTTGACAAACAGAACTAGACTAATTTAGGATACCCGGTCTGCATTGACGAGTTGGACTGAAAGGTTTGTTTCTATGCTGTATATCCGAATGACAATATGGTTGCTTTAAGTGTAGATACACAGATAGATACAGACAGACTGGGATCTAGCTCTCATTCTCATGCACGATCTCACTACCTCGCTCACCCTCATCCACATTCTCACTCTTTCCCATGCATAATTTATGGCTCTCCTACTCAATCTTGCTATCTCTTGCACAATCTCACTATCTCTCCCTGATGCACATTCTCAGCCTCTCTCATGCACAATTGTACTATTTCTCTCTCTCTCCCTTATAAACTCACTATCTCTTTCTCTCGTGCATAATTTCACTACCCCTCTTTCAGGCGCAATCTCTCTCTCTTACACAGTCTCACTCTCTTTCATGTACAGTCTCACTGTCTCTCTCATGCTCAATCATGTAATCTCTCAGACACAATCTCTCTGTATCTCTCACATGCAAAATCTCTCTCTCATGCGCATTCCCACAGTTACTTTCTCACTGATACACAATCTCACTCTCTGTCTCTCTCAAACAATTTCACTTCTTCTCTCAGATTCAAAGAAACAAAGCACAAGTCAATGTGGCTGTTGTACGTGAAAGACAGCAGATTGGCATGCGGGTTCAAAAAGTAACTAGGTTGATTCACTAGACTGATTCTTGGTAGGAAGGAATTGACTTATTATAAGCTGTTAAAATTTTTAGGCCTACATTCTTGGTAGATTAAGTGAATGGATGCCTGGAAATACATGGTAAATTACAGCCTTCTTCCAAAATTCCATTCACTCCGGAGAAATCCTGCAGATTGGAAATGTAATTTCACAATTTGACATGACATTCCTTGTTAGGGAACTGGAGCTGGAGCTGGATGAACTCTGGATCATTTGGGGGGCTGAGGGAGTGATAGATAGGATTTATAGGGAGGTTGTCACAACCATGTTACAGAACAAATGTAGCTGGGTGACTGTCAGGAGAGGGAAAGGGAATAGGCAGACAGGGCAGGAATCCACTCTGGCCGTTCCCCTCAATAATAAGTATACCGGTTTGAATACCGTTGAGGGGGATGATGTACCAGGGGAAAGCCATAGCAACCAGGTCTGTGGAACTGAGGACAACGATAGTGATAGAAGATTCAATGGTTAGGGGAAAAGACTGGAAACTGAGGGTGGCATGGTAGCTCTGTGGTTATCAGTGTTGCCTCACTGCACCAGGGACCCGCGTTAGATTCCATCTTTGGGTGAATGTCTGAGTGGAGTTTGCACATTCTGCCACTGTCTGCGAGGGTTTGCTCCGGTTTCCTCTCACAGTCCAAAGATGTGAAGGTTAGGTGGATTGGCCATGCTACGTTGCCTGGAGTGTTCAGGGATGCGTGGGTCGGAGGGGGATGGGTCTGGGTTGGTTGCTCCAAGGGTAGGTGTGGACTTTTTTGGGCCGAAGGGCCTGATTCCACACTGTAGGGACTTTATGATTCTACGAGATTCTGCGGTACCGAGCGAGACAACCGGATGCTATATTGCCTACCGGGTGCCAGGGTCAGGGATGTCTCGGATCGAGCCTTAAGTGGGGCTTGGAGGGTGGTGGGGGTGGGAGGAGCAGCCAGAAGTGGTGGTACACATCGGTAGCAATGACATTGTTACGAAACAGGATGAGGACCTGAAAGTGAACATAAGGAGTATATCTTAGGATCACTACTGGTGCCACGGGCTAGTGAGGCCAGAAATAGAGAACGAGTGCAGCTGATCACGGGGCTGCACAGCTGGTGTAGGAGGGAGGGCTTCAGATTGTGGATCATCGGGATACCTTCTGGAGAAGGTTAGACCTGTAGAGGAAGGACGTGTTGCACCTGAACTGGAAGGGCACCAGAATCCTGTGCGAGAGGTTTGCTCGAGCTCTTCGGGAGAGTTTAAACTAGTTTGCCGGGGGCGGGGGGGGAACTGGAACTACAGATTAGAGGATGGGGTAGCCAGTGTACAGACAGATAGACCAAGCAGAGAATCTGTGAGGAAGGATAAGAGTTGATAGGGCAAAGTTGCAGTCAGTACGACGGGTTGAGGTGTGTCTACTTCAATGCAAGCAGTGTCAGGAATAAGTGTGATGAACTTAGAGCATCGGTCAGTACTTGGAACTACCATGTTGTGGCCATTACGGAGACTTGGATAACACAGGAGCAGGAATGGTTGTTGAATGTTCCAGGTATAGATGTTTCAAAAGAAATAGGGAGGGAGGTAAAAGAGGTGGGGGAGTGGCATTGCTAATCAGGCATGGTATCAAACCTGCTCAAAGGGAGGTTGTTGAGAAGGGTTGTCTACTGAGTCAGTGTGTGTTGCTTTTAGTAACAGCCTGTGAACCAATGCACACTCTGTTCTACTAGCTACATCCAGTGAACTGATATAAAAAGAAGCTGTGAGCCCGTACCATTGTCCTATCAAGAGGCTGTGAGCCCCTCCCCACTCTGTTTTCCTAGCAACATCCTGTGAACCCATCTCCACTCTCTTCCTCTAACAACGTTCTGTGAAGCAATCCCAAATTTGTACTCCTAGCAACGGCCTATAAACACATCCCCAGTCTGTACAACTGAGTAACAGTCTGTGAACCGAACACCACTCTGTACCCGTGGCGATGGACTGTGAACCCATCTCCACTGTGTCCCCCTGGAAACGGCCTGTGAAGCCACCCCCAATATGTTTGCTTAGCAGCGGCCCACGAACCCACCCTCACACAGTTCCCCTAGCAACTGTTGTGAACACATCCCAACTCTGGTCCACTCATAACAGCCTGTGAACCCATAACCGCTCTTTTCCCCGAATAAGCACTTACAAACCCTTTCCCGTTTTGTTCCTTTGCAACGGCCTATGAACACATCCCGAATCTGTTCTCCTAGCAGGGTCCTTGGAACCCATCCACAATCTGATCTCCTAGCAAAAGTCTGTGAAACCATCCCCAGTTGATACTTCTAGCAACGGCCTTTGAACACATCCAAACTCTCTTCACCTCGCAATGACTATGGTCACCGAACAACAGCCTGTAAATCTATCAAACTTCTGCTCACATAGCAACGGTATGTGACTTCTTCCCCACTCTAAACCCCTAGTAATGGCGTGTGTACCCATCCCCATTCTGTTCTCCTAGCAATGGTTTTGAAAGTATCACCTCTATTCTCCTAGCAACACCTTTGAACCCAGCCCCACTCTGCTCCCCTGGCAACAACCTGAGAACGCATCCCTACTCTGATGTCCGAGCAACAGCCCGTGAACCCAACCCCACTGCCGTCCCCTAGCAACCGCCTGTGAACCCATTCCCACTCCGTTCCCCAGCCAACAGGCTGCGAAAGCATCCCTATTCTTCCCCAAGCAAGGGCCTGTGCATCCAACCCCTCTCTTTTCTCCTAACAACTGCCTGTGAGCCCATTGCCACTCTCTTCTCCCAGCGCCAGCCTGTGAACTCATCTTCTACTGTTTCCCTAGCAATGGCCTGTGAACACATCCCAACTTTATTCTCCTAGCAAGAGCATGTGAACCCATTCCTATTCTGTTCCTCCAGCAACAGTCTGTTAACCCCACCCCGAATTTGTTCTCCTATTATGGGACTGTGAACCCAGCATTATTCTGTTCTACGAGCAATTTGCCTGTTAACCCATTAATCTTCTACTGGCCTTTTAGTGGCCTATGTTTCAATCCCCATTCTGTTCCCGTATCAGTGCCCTGTGAACCCATTCCAGCTCTGTTCTCCTTGCAGCGGTCTTTTAAACCCGCTCCCATTATTGTTTTCGTAGCAATGGCCTGCAAATTCATTCCCACGATGTTCCCCGAGAAATTACTTGTGAACCCATTCCAACTCTGATCCCCACAACTGCCTGTGAACACATCTCCATTGTGTTCCCCTTGTAACGGACTGACAACCCATCTCGAATCTGTTCTCCTAGCAACGGCCTATGAATCCATCTCCATACTGCTCCTCGAACAATGGCCTGTGAATCCATTACTACACTGTTCCCACAACAATGACCTGTGAACCCATCACAACTCCACCCTAAGCAACTGCCTGTGAATCCATTTCCGGTGCTTTGTTTCCCGTGCCACGGCCTGTGAACCCATGCCCACCCTATTCCCCCAGCAAAGTCATGTGATCTCTGCCAACTCTCTTCCCGTGCAAAAGCCTGTGAACCTTTCCATATTCTGATCTCCTTGCAATGGCCTTGAGAATACATCACCCGTCTGCTCGTCTAGCAATGACCTTTTAACCCATCCCCACTCTGTTCTCCGAGCCACGTCCTGTGAGCCCATCTCCAATCCTTTCTCCCAGCAACGACCTCTGAACCAATCCCCACTCTGAACACCAAGCAACGGCCTGTGAAACCATACCCACACTGTTCCCCTAGAAACTGCCTGTGAACCCATACCCACATTTTTCGCCCTGGAACGGCTTGTGAACCTATCCCCAATCTGTTCTCCTAGCAATGGCTAGGAACCTATCCCCAGTTCTGAGCTCAGAGCAATAGACTGATAACCCATCACCTGACTCCTCGCCTAGCAATGTGATGTGAACTTATCCCCATTTTGTTTTCCCAGCAACAGCCTATGAACAAATCCCTGGTCTGTACCCCTGAACAACAGTCTGTGAATGGATCCCCATTCTAGAAATGTCTTGGACCCCATGTCCTAGAAACAGCCTTTTGATCCCATTTCCACTCTGTTTCCCAATCACAGACTGTGAACCCAACCTCACTCTGGTATCGTAATCAGGGGCTATGAGCCGATCCCCACTTTGTTCCCACAGAAAAGACCAGCGAACCCTTCTACGCTCTTGCCGAAGCAAGTGCCTGTGAGCCCATCCCCACGCTTTTCTCCTAGCTATGGCTTTGAACCCATCTCCTCCTTTTCTTTTAACTTGCAATGGCCTGTGAGCCCATTGCCACCCTCTTCTCCCAGTGACGGCCTGTGAACCGACGGTCTCATGTTCCCCTAGCAATGGTTTGTGAATCCATCCCCACTCTGTTCCCCAAGGAACGGCCTGTGAACCCATCCCCACTGTCCCCTAGCAATAACCAATGAATCTATCTCCAATCTGTTCTCTTCGCAATAGCTTTGAACCCATGATAACAAGCATGGGGCTGGATGAACACAGCAGGTCAAGCGGCATCATAGGAGCAGGAAAACTCGACGTTTCGGGCCTAAACCCTTCATCAGGAATGGGGGAGGGGAAGAGGGTTCTGAAATAAATAGGGAGAGAGGCGGAGGCGGATAGAAGATGGATAGAGGAGAGGGTAGGTGGAGAGGAGGCAGACAAGTCGAGGAGGCGGGGATGGAGCCAGTAAAGGTGAGTGTAGGTAGGGGGGTAGGGAGGAGATAGGTCAGTCCAGGGAGGACGGACAGGTCAAGGGGGCGGGATGATGTTAGTAGATAGGAGATGGAGGTGTGGCTTGGGGTGAGAGGAAAAACCGGTTAGGGAGGTGGAGATGAGCTGGGCTGGTTTTGGGATGCGGTTGGGGGAGGGGAGATTTTGAAGCTTGTGAAATCCACATTGATGCCATTGGGCTGCAGGGTTCCCAGGCTGAATATGATTTGCTGTTCCTGCAGCCTTCGGGTGGCATCACTGTGGCATTGTAGGAGGCCAAGGATGGACATGTCATCTGAGGAATGGGAGGGGGAGTTGAAATGGTTCGCGACTGGGAGGTGCAGTTGTTTGTTGCGAACCCATACCCACTCTGTTCCCCGAGCAATGGCCTTTTGAACTCGCACCAATCTGTTGACCTTTCAACGGCCTGCGAACCAAAATATACTCCGTTGTCCTAGCAACGGAAGATATGTGGGTTGTGAGGCAAGTGGAACACAGGTAGTGTGGCAGGTAGAGAATCTGCAGGACTATGAGACTGTGAAGGAGATTGGCGGAGGGAAGGACACCGAAAAAAGCACGAACAATGGAGGAGGAATGAGAGAGAGGGACATTATGAGTGTGGGAGGGAGATGTGGAGGAAGAGGTAACGAGAGAGAAAGATGAACTCTGCATAGGCTTGGTCAGAGTGGGTTACCTAGAGGCGAATGCAAGAACAGAGTGATTTAAACCCAACTCTTGAGCTCGGCCCCGTCCACTCCCCTTCCCTGAGGACTAGGACTTGGGGCCAAGTCTGTCTCTCTGCAGCTCAGCTTCTCCAACACAAAAACAAACAACAATATAGTTCAGTCTTCTTCTTGACTCTTTTTAATGAACATTTTCACTATTTACAAATTGAAGTTATCGATATAGTCAGTGGAATGGTGCGTTTTCTCACTGCCCCCTGAGTTGAGAGGAACATTGAAAATGTGTTCCTGTAACCCTGTGGGGAATAAGGTTGGACAAAGCAACATCACCCTCAGTCTGTTGCATTAGTGACCGGCTGCTTCATTGCTGAAACACTAAACTGAAATGAGAACATCGCGAGTGAATTGATTAATGAGTGAATTTAATTGATTCATGAAATTTGGTAAGGGGATGTTTCAGCACATTCTTCAGCTGCTGTCTGAACTTAGTCTGGGTCACGGCATAAATCGCGGTGTTTGTGCAGCAACTGAGGAGCTGCAGCATGAATCCCAATTCCTGCACAGACCAATCCAGATTCAGAGACTGATACCCAACATTCCACATCCGAAACGAAATAGAAAATAGCATTAACGTCGATCACAACAGGATGAAATTGGCCGAGATCACAAACAGTAAAGTAATGGATTTTTTTCGATTTTGCACTTCTGTTTCAAACTGAAAGTCCTCATTGGTGTGAGCCCGGAGTATTCTGCGGGCTCTGCTGGTCACTAAAATGTACCTGGCAGTGAAAACATTGAGTGGCAGAATCAGGAGAAATGGGACAGCCGGGTTGAGAATGTTGTGGAGGAATTCGATTGTGACCCAGATACGAGAGTCAAAAACATCGATTTTTGCATCACAAAATCAGGGGTTGTTCAGCAGACGATAGCCAGCTGTGAGCGTAAAATACCAGAAAATGTTCTTTAGACAGCTCAGCACAGTCACTGTTCCCAGAACCACAGCCGCCGTTTTCTCACTGCAATATTTACTTTTCAACTTCTGGCAACAAATGGCCACAAATCGATCAAAGGTGAAAGTGACGGTGAGCCAGACAGAGCAGTCAGTGGCTGCATATAGCAGGACGGCGTGGATATTACACACGGGGATGGAATACAGGAAATCATACTGTTCCCGATAAACAATGGGAATTTGTCTTAATGTCAGATCGAGGATAATGACCAGTAGATCCGCCAATGCCATGTCCGCCAGGTAACGTCTGACACATCCAGACAATCCATAATCTTTATAAAGCAGGACGTAGATCGTCACTACGTTAACTGTGAGGAAGGAAAACAAATAAAATACACATCAGCCTGGAGGCATCGTTATCACTTTGATTGAGGACTCAGTGACATTTTCAAATGTATCACTGATTTATTGAAAAAAAAATGAAGTTGAAATAACAAATCGTAAGGTCTCCATTTTTTTTTTACAAGGAATGTCATGTAAATCACAAGAAACTCTCCCTCCCTAAAGACACAAACGCGCATTCATAAGAACAGACTGTTTCTGGAACATTCCCACTAACTAGATGACTACAGAGCAGACACATGTCTCTTCACACAGTTCCTAATACGGAGGGTGAAGACATTGCTGTCCTGAAGGATTCTCTCCCAGTTCCTTGAGAACAAACTGAGGTTGGAAATTTCTGTCTTTGAGTCTAAATTGTAGACAATTGTCGGTTCTGAACACAGGGAAATTGTATTAACCTCTTTAACTGCCTGAGGAGATTTTGAAACAGTGTCCCCTTCTCCCTGGAACGGGATCTGTTCCCTCAGGATCTTATCTTTTGTTCAATTAACTGACATCCGGCCGTTCACAAATAAGGTCGGTTACAGAATGTTCTGGGTAGTGTCAGTTCCAGTATGCTCCAGGGAATGCCGGTTACAGAATGTTCTGGGTAATGCCAGTTACAGAATGTTTTGGGGAATGTCAGTTAAAGAATGTTCCGGGGAATGTCGGTTATAGAATGTGAAAGATCCACATCACAAAAGCCCTTCTGTCCATCAGTTTTGGTGAGATCCACTCAGCCTCACGGTGGAAATCTCTCCCCAAACTCAACTCAACTGGTACTTTGTGCAAAGAAAAGATTAAAACAATACATTCATCATTTGAAGGAAGGTCCTCTGTTATGATGATACAAATATCTTCCCTTATTCAGAGATCTCCCCACCTCCTTTTCAGTTCGTATAACACTTCTGAATGTAAAACAACCTGAATATTCAGTTCCCATTAAAGACGGAAACATTTACACCATATTATTGGTAATGAAGAGAGATTACCAGACTTAGTGATAAAGTATGTACTGAAGTGTTCACTCTGACCCGTTCAGACATCGGAAGTGTTTTTCCATCTCCCTAATGGTGTGTTCATGATGTTCCCAGTGGCTCTATTGCTCGCAGCACGCACGGGAGAGTTTGATGTGTTTGGTTGGTCGTGGGGTGTGGTGAGGGGGAGGGTATATTGAACCGTGTATCGAGGACATAGCCTTTATCGGTGAGGCCGTCTTTTATTTCTACGTGAAGACCTGAAAACGGAAATGGATGCCTGCTTCTGAATGAAGAGGCTGTGGCTGCTGTCAGGACAGTGGGTATTCACCAACATGATGTATGTGTATGGTCACTCTGCAACATTAATGGAGTGAGAGTCTTTAGGGTCTAATCACAAAAATGCAAACACAATTTAAATACATTTCCAGATCAGCTGAAGTGGTCAGTTATCTCGCATTCTCAATCCACCTCACAGGACCAGCCCAGAAGCCACAAATCCAGATGAGATATCTGTTCAGCATGGATCATTGTGCAGACCAGGTTAGTGTACTGCTCAATACAACCCGGCAATCTATCCAGAGTGGGACACAATGCAGGCCTCACCAGTCAACCAGATATCAGTCCAGCACGGGGAGCTGTGTAAACCACACCAGTGCCTTGATCTACAAACACGGGCTAGATGCCTGTCCAGTCTGGAGAGCTATGCAGACCACACGAGTGCATCGATCGATAAATGCAGACCAGGTATCTTTCCAGCACAGGGAGCTGTGAAGTGAACACCACTGAATTGGTCTTTAAACCCGGAGCGGTTACCCTCCCAGCGTGTAGATCTGTACAGACCACCCTAGTACAGTGCTCGGTAATGCGGTGTTAAATCGTTGCCCAGCGTGGGGAAACTTGCAGCCCATGCTGGAAGTGACAGGATGTGCGGCTCCCATCCATTGACAGCTCCATATCTCCAATGCAACAAGACAAGGGGTGCCGTGGATGTGACAATTGCTACTCGAGGGAGATGGTGGGGAATCAGTTTAAATACCAACAAATGGGAGGGGTTGGAAATACAGACAGAGAGAGGGAGCTGGAGAGACAGTGTCATGGAAGCTTTAGAATGCTGACATGCAGACATTTTGATAGCTTCTTGCAACATGGGACATAGTGTGACAGAGAGATAGTCTGCAGGACGACGAGTTAGTTTGCCGATGCTATCGTATCAATCTCCCCTAATTATCTACCCTGCACATGCCATTCCTCTCATTCAATGCCAGCCTGGTTCTCCCACCCATCATGGCTGGTAATAGTTCCCATCGCCTGGATGCCTCGGGTATTCCATGATCCCTGGCGCTGGTGCCTTCCTTAAAAGGTCAATGGGCACACGGTTGACCTTTCTCAGCTCGGAGCCGTCCTGCACGGTTAATCCGAACCTAACAGATAAGGGGCAATTGCACCAAGATTTGTCGAAAGGGGCACGGAGTTTCTGGTGGATGGGCTAGTACAGAAGAGGACCATTCTCTTCCCAGAGGAGGCCACACCACCAGACCCATCGAGTATGTCTGAGCTCACCACTTAGTTCAGTGCAGTATCTGTGGTCTGATGAAATGTTCAGCAAGACAGGACAAGCATCAGTAATCTTCCCCGCCCTGCCAGGATACGTGTCATAGTGTCACCGTATTCTGTCTTCTCCCTCCCTTTCTCTCTCTCTATCACTCTTGCGCCTCTGCTACTCCCCTAAACTGAACACACTGCATGGATTCAACACTGTTGACTGGCTCACTCCAGCCACCTCACCATTTCTCACCCACCTACACCAACAGTAACAGCAGTACTACCCACTTTCACCCTCACTCCCTCCCTCCCTTTCTCTCATTCCAGGAGAAACAGCCTGGAATAGGACAGAAAGGGCCAAGCCGGGTGTTGGAGTGCCCGACATCAGTTCCCTCATCCCCTTCCTGCACCGTGTGGAGAGGAGCCTGGTACGAGCTGGAGAGAACCGGGACGACTTGTTTGAGGATTCCAAAACATCCGTGTCCCACCAACCGAGTAAGGAGCAAAGTTCAGTGAAGGGTAATTCTCACTTTACTGTCAGTTCCATTTCTACCTGGTACAACTTAGAAGCCGTGGCCCTGAGGCCATCTCCCTTTTATATCAAGCCGGTATAAATGGACTCCCCATGGTCTTGGTGGGCAGGAGGGTGGGCTCAGAACACATTGTCTTCACCAGCTCCCAGGAAGACGGCACAGAGTCTCCCTCCTACACCTCCTCCGGTAATCAGCTCAGATACTGAAGTTAATTTATGACAGTTAATGCTCTCCCCACTTGTCCTGACAACTTCAACAACACAGCATTGAAATTGTCATAGAGTCACAGTCCCCATGGAACAACTGAAATACTGTCAGACTCACTACAGTGAGCAAATACTGATATACTCTTTCAGAATGAGTCAAATAATGAAATGCTGTCAATGGAACAACTTAAATCCTGACACACACCCGGTGGAGTAAATGAAATGTTGACAAACCACAGAGCAAGTGAAATCCTGATCAGCTCCCCTTATCTGTGTCGGTATTGGTGTATTTGTGCGTATATCTGTGTGTCTCTGTTGTGCTTGAAGTGTTGCAATGCAACCCTCTGCTGGTCTCCACACACCACTGCACAGGCAGTGTGAGAGGATGAGCACCAACAGAGACTTCTTCAGCAAGGGACTGGCCTGGCGGGAGCTCACAAATTTTTATTTCTTATTTATATACTTACCTAAATGTCTTTTAAAAGTTGTAACTGCATCCACTCCCACCACTTTCTCTGGAACTTCATTCCACGCACAAACGACTCTCTGTGGAATATAATTACCCCTCATGTCTTTTTACAATCTTTACTCCTTTAAACTTAAAATGCTCTCCTAGTCTTGAAATCCTTCACCCGAGGGAAATACATCTGTCATTCAACTTACCCAAGCCCTCACGATTTTATAAACCTTTATAAAGTCACCCGTCAATTTCCAACACTACAGTGAAAAAGTCCCAGCCTATCCAGCCTCTCCTTATAACTCAAACTATCCATTCCCAGCAACATCTTTGGAAATGTCTTCTGAAGCCTCTCCAGCATAATATCATCCTTCCTCTACCAGTGCGACTAGAACTGGTTACAGTATTCCAGAAGAGGTTTCACCAACGTCCAGTGCAATCTCAACAGGACGTCTGGACTCCTAAACGCAATGAAGTCAGCATAAAAAATGCCTCCTTAACCACCCTGTATAGTTGTGTCTGTTCAATAACACTACCAAAGGACCTGCTTTTAATTGTATAAGTCCTGGCCTCATTTGTTTCACCAAAATGCAATACCTTGCATTTATCCAAATTAAACTCCATTTGTGACCCTACAGCCCAGTGAGTGATATTCGCAGCCACCACACTACCCTTTCATGTTTTGAATGTTCCTCCTCTCTCCAGAAGACGTACAAACTCCAGCCTTTCTTTTCCTAAAGTCTCTGAGCTTGGTTTGCCTTGTGCGGGCCGGAGGAGGAGGGGTGAGCATTGCAGACGAGACAGTGGTGAGGAGACGCTGCAAAATAATTTGTTGCCTTGTAACATTTAATGGTTTTAGGAAGAGGGAAGTCACACGTTAGGGGCGAGAAATAGTGATATGCAATACGGTCTTTTGGGGAGGAAAATTATGCTCTTTCATTGTCTCTGGTTTTCAGTAATAATATCTATTCGAGATCTTTCATAGTGCAGAGTGAGTCTGCAGGATCTCTTTCCCAAACATTGCAGTCGACAGATAATAGTCATTGAACTGGAAATCATAGTCAAGCAATTAAAGATGTCAATAGTTTATCTCGATGGCAGAGCATATGCACTTAACATCCTATAGTTGATGCAAATACCTTGAATTTGTTCATCAATAAAAAAATGTTCCTTGTGTAAAGCAGTAAAATGAACCAGAATTTAAGAAATCAAAACTTAGCTGAATGCTGGCACTTAAAATATGACCCAATATCTGGGCATTTTTAAGGTCTTGTGCAGTGTGTAGCGCCCATGCCACTGAGGCAGAGTACTGGATTTGATTCCCACCCGTGAACATGTGGTAAAGTCAACTGCTCTGGAACAGAAGTTCTGGATTCAAGTCCTGCCTGCTGCAGAGGTGTATGACAGCATATCAGAACAGGTTGATGAGAAAACACACAGGAGAATCATGTTGCAGATTCAGGAATTATTGCAGAGTGGTGGTAGTGTCCCTCCCTTTGGGCCCCAAAGTCTAGATTCAAATCTCACAGAGGTGTTTCATAATATATCTGAACAAGTTGATTAAAATTATTTTAGAATTGTGACTTGATTGAGAAGGAAGCAGCATCAGTTTTGAATTTCAGGATTTTGGCACGGAATGATAGAAAGCAAAGCCATTCGTGTTGACTGGAGTAGAATTTGCAAATTGCAGATATTAGTAAAATCATAAAGGCATGGACATGATGAATAGTCAAGATCCTTTTTCCAGAGTAGGTGTGTCCAAAATTAGAAAGCATAGGTTGAAGGTGAGAGGGGAAAAATGTAAAAAGGACCACGCAGAAGATGATGCACATAAGGAACGAGACGCCAGAAGAAGTAGTGGGGACAGGTAAAAATAACATTTAAAAGACATCTGGGGGTTGAGGTTGGTTGGCTCGCTGAGGTGGTTTGTTGTTCCGCAGTCGTTTCGTTACCATGCTTGGTAACATCCTTCGTGTATCCTCTGATGAAACGTCAGTGTGTTTTGAACTCAAACACATTGAACTCGACCCCATATATATTCCACTACGAAGGAAAACCAGAAGTGAGGCAATCCACCGCAACATAGAACATAGAACAATACAGCGCAGAACAGGCCCTTCGGCCCTCGATGTTGCGCCCACCTGTGAACTAATCTAAGTCCATCCCCCTACACTATCCCATCATCATCCATATGTTTATCCAAGGACTGTTTAAATGCCCCTAATGTGGCTGAGTTAACTACATTGGCAGGTAGGACATTCCACGCCCTTACCACTCTCTGAGTAAAGAACCTTCCTACGACATCTGTCTTAAGACCATAAGACCATAAGACCAGAAGACATTGGAGTGGAAGTAAGGCCATTCGGCGCATCGAGTCCACTCCGCCATTTAGTCATGGCTGATGGGAATTTCAACTTCACTTACCCGCACTCTCCCCGTAGCCTTTGATTCCTTGCGAGATCAAGAACTTATCAATCTCTGCTTGAAGACATTTAACGTCGCGGCCTCCACTGCACTCTATGGCAATGAATTCCACAGGCCCACCACTCTCTGGCTGAAGAAATGTCTCCTCATTTCCGTTCTAAATTGACCACCTCTAATTCTAAGGCTGTGCCCACGGGTCCTAGTCTCCCTACCTAAAGGAAACAACTTCCCAGCTTCCACCCTTTCTAAGCCATGCATTATCTTGTTAGTTTCTATTAGATCTCCCCTCAACCTTCTAAACTCTAATGAATACAATCCCAGGATCCTCAGCCGTTCATCGTATGTTGGGCCTAACGTTCCAGGGGTCATCCGTGTGAATCTCCACTGGACACGCTCCAGTGCCAGTATGTTCTTCCTGAGGTGTGGGGCCCAAAATTGGACATAGTATTCTAAATGGGGCCTAACTAGAGCTTTATAAAGTCTCAGAAGCACATCGCTGCTTTTATATTCCAACCCTCTTGATATAAATGACAACATTCCATTTGCTTTCTTAATCATAGACACAACCTGCAAAATCTATCACCCCTCAATTTGCAGCTATGCCCCCTCGTACAAGCCGACGTCATCATCTTAGGAAAAAGACTCTCACTGTACACCCTATCTTGTCCTCTGATCATCTTGTATGTCTCTATTAAATTCCCTCTTCTCCTTCTTCTCTCCAATGAGAACAGACCCAAGTCCCTCAGTCTTTCCTCCTAAGACCTTAGCTCCAGACCAGGCAACATCCTGGTAAATCTCCTCTGCACCTTTTACAATGCTTCCACATTCTTCCTGTAATGGGGAGACCAGAACTGCACGCAATATTCCAAGTGAGGCTGCACTAGTGTTTTGTACAGTTGCAGCATGACCTCATGGCTCCGGAACTCAATCCCTCTACCAATGAAACCTAACACACCATATGCCTTCTTCAGAGTACTATCAACCTGGGTGGCAACTTTCAGGGATCTATGTACCTGGACAGCAAGATCCCTCTGCACATCCACACTACCAACAATATTTCCATTGACCCAGTGTTCCGCCTTCCTATTATTCTTCCCAAAGTGAATCACCTCACATTTATCTGCATTGAACTCCATTTGCCACCTTTCAGCACAATTCTGCAGTTTACCCAAGTCTCACTGCAACCTGCAACATTCTTCCACACTGTCCACCACTCCACCGACTATAGTGTCATCTGCAAACTTACTAACCTGTCCACCTATGCCTGCGTCCAAGTCATTTATAAAAATGACAAACAGCAGTGGTCCCAAAACAGATCTTTGGGACACACCACTAGTAACGGGACTCCAGGCTGAATATTTTCTGTCAACCACCACTCGTTGCCTTCTTTCAGAAAGCTAGTTTCTCATTCAAACTGCTAAATCTCCCTCAATCCCATGCCTCCGCATTTTCTCCAATAGCTTATCATGTGGAAGCTTGTCAAAGGCTTTACTGTAGTCAATGTACACCACGCCAACTGCCCTACCCTCATCCACATACTTGGTCACCTTCTCAAAACACTCAATGAGGTTTGTGAGACACGACCTGCCCTTGACGAATCTATGTTTACTGTCTCCAATCAAATTGTTGCTTGCTAGATGATTATAAATCCTATCTCTTATAATCCTTTCCAAAACTTTTCCTACAACAGATATAAGGCTCACTGGTCTATAATTACCTGGGTCATCTCTACTGCCCTTCTTGAACAAGGGCACAACATTTGCAATCCTCCAATCCTCTGGCACCAAGCCTGTAGACAATGACGACTCAAGGATCAAGGCCAAAGTCTCTGCCATCTCCTCCCTTGCTTCCCAGAGAATCCTCGGAAAAATCCCATCCAGACCAGGGGATTTATCTACCTTCACACTTTCTAGGATTGATAACACCTCCTCCTTACTAACCTCAATCCTTTCAACTCTAATAGCCCGTATCTCAGTCTTCTCCTCTACATATTCACCTTTTTCCCGAGTGAAAACAGATGAGAAATATTCGTTTAGCACCTCACCGATCTCCACAGAGTGCACACATAACTTCCCACTTCTGCCTTTGACCGTCCCTATTCTTACCCTAGTCATCCTTTTATTCCTCACAAACTTATAGAAAGCTTTAGGGTTCTCTTTTATTCTACCTGCTAATGACTATTCATGTCCACTCCTTGCTCTTCTTAACTCTCTCTTTAAATCCTTCCTAGCTAATCTGTAACTCTCCATCGCCTCATCTGAACCATCACGTCTCAATGTCACATATGCCTCCGTCTTCCACTTAACAAGAGATACAATTTCTTTTGTAAACCAAGGTTCCCTTACCTTATCACTTCATCCTTGCCTGACAGGGACATACCTATAAAGGACACGCAATATCTGTTCCTTCAACCAGCTCCACATTTCGATTGTCCCCATCCCCTGCATTTTGCTAACTCATTCTATCCCTCCTAAGTCTTGCCTAATGGCATTAGAATTGCCCTTCTCCCATCTATAACTCTTGCCCAGTGGCATGTTCCTATCCCTTTCCATTGCTAAACTAAACGTAACCGAATTATGATCAGTCTCTCCAAAGTGCTCACCTACCACTAAATCAAACACCTGGCCTGGTTCATTACCAAGTACCAGATCCAATGTGGCCTCCCCTCTTGTCGGCCCTTCGACATACTGTGTCAGGAAACCCTCCTTCACACATTGGACAAAAACTGATCCATCCGACATACTAGAGTTAAAGCATTTCCAGTCAATGTTGGGGGAGTTAAAGTCTCCCATAATGACCACCCTGTTCCTTTCACTCCTTCCCAGGATCGTTTTGCTAATCCTCTCCTCCATACCCCTGGAAATTTGCGGAGGCCTATAAAAAAATTCCCAGCAGTGTGACCTCTCCTCTCCTGTTTCTGACCTCAGCCCATACCACCTCAGTAGCTTAAACACCAGACGGACCACAGAGTTTAAAAACCTGGCAGGAAAACACACTGACGCTTCATGAGAGGCAACACTGAAGGTGTTATCAAGCATGATAACGAAACGTCTGCGGACCAACAAACCAGCTCGGCGAGCCAACCAACCCCGACACCCACAACTCGAGATACAGAGATACTACAAAACCTTAGGCATCTGTGTAGGTATATAAATAAGAAGGGTTTAGAGGGATATTGGCCAAATGTTGGTAATTAGGATTAGATTAATTTAGGATATCTGGTTGACATGGACTAGTTGGACTGAATGATTTGTTTCCATGCTGTACATCTTTATGATTCATCAGCCAATTGATCCAGTTCTCTTTGTAATCTTAGATAGCCTTCTTCCCTGTCCACTATAAAACCAATCTTGGTGTCATCCGCAAACCTGCTTATTGTGCCTTCTATAATTCACACCGATATCATTTTCATAAATGACGAACAAATGTATATCTAGCACAGATCTCTGTGTTTCACCACTGGTCATAAGTTTCCACAACCACCCTGTCTGCTGCCATTATGCAGAAATACACAGAAATACACACACACAGGCAGAAAGGGACACAGACACATTGTGTCTTTGAGACAGGGATAAATACGTTTTGATTAATAAGCGGATCAAGTATTACGTTGAGAAGGCAGTAGAATTCTGTTGAGAAACATAGAACATAGAACATAGAACAATACAGCGCAGAACAGGCCCTTCGGCCCTCGATGTTGCGCCGCCCGGTGAACTAATCTAAGCCCATCCCCCTACACTATCCCATCATCATCCATATGCTTATCCAAGGACTGTTTAAATGCCCCTAATGTGGCTGAGTTAACTACATTGGCACTCCACTCTCTGAGTAAAGAACCTGCTTCTGACATCTGTCTTAAATCTATCAACCCTCAATTTGCAGCTATGGCCCCTTGTACTATCCGACGTCATCATCCTAGGAAAAAGACTCTCACTGTCCACCCTGTCTAATCATCTGATCATTTTGTATGTCTCTATTAAATCCCCTCTTCGCCTTCTTCTCTCCAATGAGAACAGACCCAAGTCCCTCAGTCTTTCCTCATAAGACCTTCACTCCAGACCAGGCAACATCCTGGTAAATTTCCTCTGCACCTTTTCCAATGCTTCCACATCCTTCCTGCAATGGGGCGACCAGAACTGCACGCAATATTCCAAGTGAGGCCACACTAGCGTTTTGTACAGTTGCAGCATGACATCATGGCTCCGGAACTCAATCCCTCTACCTCTGAAACCTAACACACCGTAAGCCTTCTTAACAGCACTATCAACCTGGGTGGCAACTTTCAGGGATCTATGTACCTGGACAGCAAGATCCCTCTGCACATCCACACTACCAAGAATCTTTCCATTGACCCAGTATTCTGCCTTCCTATTATTCTTCCCAAAGTGAATCACCTCACATTTATCTGCATTGAACTCCATTTGCCACCTTTCAGCACAATTCCGCAGTTTATCCAAGTCTCCCTGCAACCTGCAACATTCTTCCGCACTGTCCACCACTCCACCGACTTTAGTGTCATCTGCAAACTTACTAACCCATCCACCTATATCTGCGTCCAAGTCATTTATAAAAATGACAAACAGCAGTGGTCACAAAACAGATCCTTGGGGCATACCACTAGTAACCGGACTCCAGGCTGAATATTTTCCATCAACCACCACTCGTTTCCTTCTTTCAGAAAGCCAGTTTCTAATCCAAACTGCTAAATCTCCCTCAATCCCATGCCTCCGCATCTTCTCCAATAGCCTACCATGTGGAACTTTATCCAAGAATTTACTGAAGTCCATGTACACCACGTCAACTGCCCTACCCTCATCCACATGCTTGGTCACCTTCTCAAAAAACTCAATGAGGTTTGTGAGGCACGACCTGCCCTTGACGAAACATGTCAGGCATGATCGAACAGCAGAGCAGACTGCTCCAATTTCTAATGCTGTATGGTCTAAAGGTATCAGTAATATTTTCCTACGAGAGCAGCGGAGGCTGAGATTGATAAATACTTTCCTGAACAGAGTCAATGGGAATGTGGGATAGGTTTGAGGGGCTGAATAGTCACATCTGCTCCTATTTGTTGTGCTCTTCAAAGAGGAGGGGCCTTGCTGTGAGGCTAATACACTTTAGGGAGTCACCTATTTAAGATTGAGAAAAGGATAATGCTTTCTCTATAATGTTGTGCCATCTTTAGTGTTGTCATCCCCAGGGTACATTGACGACTCTGTTATTGAAGACATTCAATGCTGACCTCAACTGACCTTTGATGATCAGCAGCGTCAATATTTATGGGGAATAAACAGGAAAGTGGTGTTCAGCCATAAACAGATCATCCATGATCTTTCTAAATTGAGCAGCGGGCTCGAGGGTCCAAATGGCCAACTTCAGGTCCTATCTGATATGTTGTTATCTCACTCCATCCTTCGAGGATGTCACAGCGGTAAAGGAAGACTCATTCAGCCGGTCAGTATCATGCCAGATAGAAGGAGACCATTCTGCCCCTCCAAGGAGTTACATAGGAATAGAATGAAATGTTCAGTCATAGATTCGGAGAGATATACAGCATCGAAACGGACCATGTGGTACAACTCATCCATGCTATTCACATATCCTGAATAAATCGAGCCCCATTTGCCAGCATTTGGCCCATATCCCTCTCAACCCTTCCTATTCATATACCCATCCAGATGCCTTTTAAATGTTGTAATTGGACCAGTCTCCACCACTTCTTCTGGCAGCTGATTCCATACACGCACCACCCTCTGCATGAAAATGTTGCTCTTTAGGTCGTTTTTAAATCTTTTCCCTCCCATCTTAACCTGTGCCCTCTCATTTTGGACTCCCCCACCCCGGGGAAAAGACCGTGACTCATTACCCTGATTTACCATGATTTTATAAACCTCTACAAGGTCACCCCTCAATGACAATTGTTTATTTCATCGTATAGCGACTGCAGCAATTTTTCCACACAGCACCCACAGCCAAAAATGACGTTAATCATTAAGATTATCTGTATTGGTGGTGCTGTTAATCGGCCAAAAGTAAGCCAGGCTAACACGAAATTTCCCCTCCTCCTCAATAAGAGTCCGGGGAAAATTGAACACCTGATTGAGATGGCAGACAAGATTTATTGCTGCATGTGAAAAACAGCATTTTTGACAGTGCTGCATTCTACCCAAGTGTTAGTCTATATTCTGTGCTTGTCTTTTAATCTCTCAAGAATCGGGATCATTGACAAGACCTGCCTGATGACGTGACAAAAAATGGCCTCAATGGTGAATTGTGGAGCTCAGAAACACCTCGACAACCAGATACACACCACAGGAGGAGACCATACGACCTTTCTGGGATGCTACACAGGAAAAGGGAGCCCTGGTTCGCCAAAATTAAACACAGAGTAGAAGTACCAACTTACTTTTACATTGGAAAGCTGTACCTAATGGAATTCCTCAGGGACCAGTGTGAGGTCATCAAAAATTTACAATCTAGATTATCAAATCGGATGAAGAGCTGATTGGATTGGAGCTTAATTTGTAAGTACACTAGGACAGTCATCCAATAAGATGTCAAGTGGAGGCAGAGTATCTATAACGGGGTATAGACAGGGGATGTCAGCGAGCAAACCTTCAGCAAAGAAAATAAAACAGTACAATGTGGGTTATGGGAAGATTTTGTTTTGGGAAAGGATAAAACAACAGTTCATTATATGGCTGGAGAGAAAATGCAGAGCTCGGTGCTCCAGAGGGATTTGTGTGTCCCGGTACATGAATCGCAGAAAGTTAACCTGAAGATGCAGCAAGTGAGCTGGAAAGTAAATGGAATGATGTTGTGTCTTGCAAAGAGTGTCAGGTATGATTTCAGGGATGTTTTACTGCATCTGTAGAGGGCATTGCTGAGACCACATCTGATGCACTGTGTGTAGTTATGAAACTCTAAACTGGGGAAAAAAAAGAAACTGCCTTCAAAACTTTTCAAAGATGTTTCTCTTTACTCACTTCTGTGATGAAGAAATTATGGTATGGACGATTAATAGTTGAAGCCTGAGAATGAGAGATGTTCTTATTGACCATAAAAGATCTTGAGGAGAGTGTAGCTGGCGAATACCTGATGGATATTTCCTCTTCTCTGGGAGAGTATAACTGGGAAATAATTTTAAAACTTCTGAGGAAGGTTCCCTGGATCTGAAACATTAACTTTGATTTGTCTTCACAGATGCTGTCAGGTCTGCTGAGCTTTCCAAGTAATTTCGGTATTTGTTTAAGAATAAGACATGTTCATTCTAAAACAGATATTATGAAGACATGAAACATTTTATTTTTAAATTACACAAGCACGTATAAACATAGCTTCAAATCAAGTGGAGCCATTTGCTGCTAAAGAAATGGCTCTATGTCCCACAACAGCAATGATGCACCTACATGGAGCAGGGAATGTGATGTAATTGTACAGTTCGGACAATGTTCAAGGAGACCTCATGTGGCCCACTTTGAGGGTGGGACAATATTATAATTTGATTCAACTCAGAGAGGGAAAAAATGTAAACTGAATGAAAAACAATGGCCTATCGCTTTCTCTCTCTTTCCTTGTTCCTCATCACAGCAATGCATGCGAGCTGAACGCCCATCAGTCATCTTTACACTCATGGAAGTTTCCTGACAAGGATTCATTGGAATCTCCCAATGCCTGAAGCAAAGGTAATTCAGCCAAATTTAGCTGTTCCCGAAAGTAATCCCATTGCCAGCAACTTGTCTGAGCAGCAAAACCTCAGAAACAGAATAACATTCGTGTCAAAATCTCAATTTTGCTTTCTCATGAGTTCAACGATTATGCAGACAAAGATCTTTCAAGTGAATATGGCAGAGATTTTGTTTTTCAGGTTGTCATGAAACGTAAGTATGTGTATGTGCGTGCCTCTGTGTGTGTGTGTGTGTGTGTGTGTGTGCGTGCGTGCGTGCGTGCGTGTGTCTGTCAGCATTTTTAGAAACAGAAAATATCAAAGTACATATTGCAACTTCGAAACCGTTTTCATTCATCTTTCCATCACAGTTTGAGTAACTTTGTTTTGGTCATAAACGTGTCATTTTAGAAGATAAAAGAAAAAAAAGAAAAATGCCAAACTTGTTCCGAACAAAAACCCTGACCCAGCCTGAGACCGAAATCATTGGCCACATCACCAACCTTATTACATTTAAAATTTGTTGTGACCATTGGAGGAGTGGAACTAGAAAAGGAAACAGCGACCCGACAAGCCAAGGAACTACAGACCAATGAGCCTAACATCAGTGATGGGTAAGTTGTTGGAGGCGATTCTGACTGATCGAATTTAAATGTGTTTGCAAAGGCAAACGTTGATTAGGGATACCAGCATTGCTTTGTGAAATGGAAATCATGTATCAATAATTTGATTGAGTAATTTGAAGACGTGATAACGAAGATTGATGAAGGCAGTGTGGCCGGCATTATCTATATGGACTTCAGCAAGGCGTTCGCTAAGGTTCTGACTGGTAGACAGCTGAGTAAGGTTAGGTCACATGGTATTCAGGGGGAGCTAGCCAATTGAATTCAAAACTGGCTTGAAGGAGAGAAGTGTTATCCAGCCTCGAAGCCTGTGACCCAGTGGTTAGCCACAAGAATCAGTGCTGAGTTCATTGCATTTCATCATTTTTATGAAGGATTTGGATGTGAATATCACTGACAATGGTTAGTAAGTTTGCAAATGCTATCAAGGAGAGGTGTAGTGGATAGTGAGGAAGATTATCTCAGATTACAACAGGACTTCGATCATAGGCCAAAGCAGTGGCAGATGGAGTTTAATTCAGATAAATGTGAGGTTTTGTATTTTGGAAGGTAAAGTAGGGCAAGACTTATGCAGTTAATGATAGGTTCCTCGGCAGTGTTTACGAGTAAAGAGATCTTGAGGTGCAAGTGCATAGTTCCTTGAAAGTGGAGGAGCAAGTAGTCAGGATAGTGAAGAACACATTTGGCATGCTTGCCTTAATCAGTCAGATCATTGAGTGTAAGAGTTGGAATGGCATATTTCACTTCTACAGGGCGTTGGTTAGGCCACTTTAAGAATTCTGTGCGCGTTTCATTTGGGTCTGCTAAATGAAGGAAATTGTTAAACCTGAGAGGGTGCAGAAAAGATTTACAAGAATGTTCCAGCACTAGAGGGTTTGAGCTGTAGGGAGAGGGTGAGTAGGTGGAGGCTTTTTCCCCTGGAGTTTCACAGGCTGAGGGGTGACATTGTTGTGGTTTATAAAATCACGAGGGGCATAGATCGTATGACTAGCCGAGGTCTGTTTCCCATGATAGGGGAATCGAAAGTAAAGAGCATAATTTGCAGATGAGAGGGGAAAGATTTTGAAGAGACCTTAGGGGCCAACTTTTTTCACATAGAGAGTGGTGCGTGTATTGAAAGTGCGATCAGAAGACGTGGTGAAGCGCATAAAATTACACATTTAAAAAGAATCTGGATGGGTACATGAATCTGAAGGGTTTCGAGGGTTATGGACCAAATGCTGGCAAATGGGAATCGATCAGATGAGATATCTGGTCATTGTAGAAAAGCTGGACTAAAAGGCCTATTTACGTGTTGTATGATTTTCTTATTCTATAAAATGGACGAAAAGAAATTCTGAAATTCTTTGGAGTAGAAATTTCTTCCCCAGAAGTCTGTGATGCTTTCCTGTTTACATTTATTCAAAGCTGAGTTAGTGAAATATTTGACAAACGTTAACCAAAACACAATTTATTTGAACCCGATAGTTAAGATACAATCGAGGAAAGAGGAATTTAGAATAATCCAAGTCTATTGGAAAATTTAACTGCATAATAGTTAAAGCAACTGTTACTCACACACTTTGGCAAAAAATAAAAATCAGACACAGTTTCTCGCATGCAGTTCTCCAAACCAGGAGGGGGGAAAAAAAACTTTCGGAGAAAATTCAGCAGCCAGCAGACATGCAATGAAAATTCCAACACTGTTTTGAGACTCCAACAGCTTCTGTTGCTACTGAAAAACCAAAACCCAGCAATTCAAATCTGAGAGAGCTAGCCACGCTCATTCAGGCTGCATTTAAAAAAAAGACAAGGTCTCTAAAGCTGTTTCCTCAAGTGTTCTTAAATAGCCAGCTTTACACTTCTCGTTCAGTCTCTCTTTTAAAATAAACCATGACAAAATAACCTCTTGAAGTTACAACATTTTCACAGTAGTTAGCACATCGAGCTGTTAAACAGGAACCAGGGGTAGCCCAATCAGGCCCTTAGCCCTGTCAAACCGGTCAAGGAAGATGTTCAGCCCCTTGAGTCACTTATGTACGAACTGGAGAAGGCTATTCAGACCATCGAGTCACTTACACAAAAACAGAATGAGGTAGCTGATGCTCCAACATGTCAAAATAATGGAGCAGAGGCTGCACAGATAGTCTGCTCCACATTGTTCTTTGTGCCTTATTTGCTCATGGTACACAAGTGGTAATTTAATGCAGTTTCCTGGCAATAAAGATGGAAGCTTAAGTTTAATGCAGAATCTCAAGGTGCATCTGCAGAGAAGACAGACTTGTGTTCTCTATGGAGATTAGAATCTGGTGGGAATGGCTAGCTACAGAAGTAAGGTATTATGGCTGCTGTCGGGATTGTGAACGACATGACTTTCAGTGCAGGGTTACACATTAATGTGGGGAGAGCTCATTCAGAGTCTGTACCTCTTTCGCAATCGACATGTGGTTCTGCAGAGGCACAAAAACGATTAGGAATGCCATATCCTTGGTAAAATATGGAATTTATCGCGCTAATAATTTTTGTTTGGGCATAAGTGATCGCCACCAACATTCAAAATTTAATGCTATCATCTCCTGTTGTCTCAGAACGCTGCAGATTGAACACTCAGTTTCTTCACTCTCTCCTCATGGTACCATTATCTCGGGGATTGAACTGGTGATATTTGTTTGTACAGTGTCTGCGGCAAGGAGATCATCCTTTACAAGGAGATCAAATTTGTCACACTGCCCCGAAATACTCTCTCATCAAGGCTGTCCAAGTGCAGAAAGGTGACTTTACTTATGCACTTGAATCGTCTTGCAATAAAGGACGACATACCATTTACTGCACTCATTAGTGACACTCCTTTATGTACTATTATTGCTGACTCATGATCAATGGCATGCAGGTCCTTTTGAAGAACAGCACTTCCCAACTTTGCACCCCTTAATAAATGCAAAATGAGATGTATGCTATTGTTGGCCACGTCCAAGTTGGTTGTATACTTTTCAGATTGCTGCGATCCAAACACTGATGCGTGTGATACCACATGAGCAATTGCATTCAGTCCGGAAAAGGGTGTTACTTTCTGTATTGTCTCAACTAAGCAATTCTCAACCTGTGTATTATATTCCCCCTTATCCCTGTATTCCAACAATATTACTCACCTCTGTGCAGCCATATTAAAAGTATTCTATAAATTCAAATACACCTCTCCCACTGGTCCTTATTTATGGATGCCTCAATTATTATATACATATTACTCAGTCACACGTATACTGCACAAAGTACCACAACACAAGAATCGCCAAAACATATAGGGAAGTACATTGACATCTGTCTATAATCTAGTTTGCTCTCATTTTACATCTCCTCTTCCATGTTCTCTCTCTCTCTGTCCCTCTCTCATTCATATATTACATATATCTAGTTAATAAATCCTCTAATCGTTCTCCATGTCCTCGCTCAAAACTCCCTCTTTCAGTTTGCAACTTTTGCTCACTTTGATGTGACACGATTATAATTGAGTAATGTGAGTACAAAGACATGAGGGAGGAACTGGCCAGAGTTAATTGGAATGGAAGCTGAGCAGGGATGGCGGTGAGGTAACAATGTCAGGGGTTTATGGAGATAATTAGTACGCACGTGAAACTTGTGGATGCCTCAATTTACACAAACTCCACAGATTTATCAAAGGTGACTTCCCTTTCCTGAATCTACGTTGTCTTTGCCAAGTCATTTCATGATTCCCCAAATGTCCAGTTTCCACAATCCTCATAAAATATTCCAATATTTTCCTCATAACTGACATCAAGTTGTCCAATATTTAGTGTTTTTATTTTTGTTTCCCCTCCCACTCCTGTTTTTAGAGTTACAACCGCTACTTTCCAGTCGTTAGGAAGCAGAAGTTCCAAAATCTAAAGAATTTTGAAGGGTAATCAATGATTGTGGTTGGTTGGCACGCCGAGCTGTTTCGCCGTTCCGCAGACATTTCACTACCTTACTGGGTAACATCATCACTGCAGCGCCATTGTAATTTCCCGCCTGGTTTTTAAACTCTGGAGTCCGTTGAGATGGATTACCTCACTTCCGATTTTACTTTATCGTGGAGTGTGTATGGGGTCGAGTTCTATGTGTTTGTTAAGGACTTTCTTTGTGGAGTACCAGGCTTCTAGGAATCCCCTTGCCTGTCTTTGCTTTGCTCGACCCAGGATCTTGGAGATGTCCCCGTCAAATTTCTTATCCATGTGGATAGAGATGAGTGAGTATTGGTCGTATATTTTTGTAGCCAATTGGTGTTAATGTACCCTTGTTGTTAATTTCCTTCCTTTTTGTGCGATGTCGTGTTTGTCACAGTCTCTGCAGGGAATCCTGCAAATGACATTGGTCTGTCCACTGTGGGAAATGGGTCTTTGGTTCGGGTGAGCAGTTGAAGTACCACCCTGATGCCCAGTGGTCATAGGAGTCTTTGTGATTAGTTTCGATGTGTTCCTGATGTAAAGTAGTGTGATAAATGTGTCAGGCCCAGTTTTTTGAATATCCACGGTCTTGGAAAAAGTATTCTTCTTTTTGTTTAATTCTGTGCTGCTGCAGTGTATTGTTGCCTGTTTCAATAGTCATAGAGTACCTATAGTGTGGAAACAGGCCCTTTGGCCCAACAAGTCCACACTGGACCTTGGAGCATCCCACCCAGACACATCCCTCTAAACACTACAGGCAATTTAGCATGGCGAATCAACCTAGCCTGCACGAGGAAATAGGAACACCCGGCAGAAACCAACACAGGGAGAATGTGCAAACTCTGCACAGACAGTTGCTAGAGGTTGGAATCGAACCTGGGTCCTTTGTGCTGTGAAGCTGCAGTCTGAGCCACTGAGCCACCATGCCACCCTTGTCATCGAAAGCAGCTTCGTTTGTGTGAGTTAGCATGGTAACCGCTGAAGTCCAGTACCTGGTTCAGTGTGTGTGGCTTTTCTGTGTATTTTCGTTTGGAGTTTCCCGTTTGTCTTGCACTCTAACTTGACGTCCAGGAAGGGGAGATGTTTGTTCTTCTCTTCTTCTCTGTTGAATTTGATTCCGGCGAGAGTGTTGTTTATTAGTTTGTCTGTATCCTCTAGTTTGGTTCGTTTAATGAGGACAAAGATGTCGTCCACGTTGCATATCCATAGTTTAGATTGGATTAACGGAAGGGCAGTCCGTTCCAGTCTTTGTATCACTTGCTTGGCTATAAGTCCGGAGATAGGTGATCCCACTAATCCGTTCGTATGTTTGGCGGTTGAAAGTGAGTTGGTTGATGAGGCAAAGATCAAGTAGCTTTAGCTCGTTGTCTGTGGAGATGGTTTCACTAGAGTCTTGTTCATTTTACTCGTAGTGTTGTCATTGCTTCCCTTGCTGGTGGGATGTCTATTGATGTGAATAGGGCAGTGACATCAAACAATATCATAGTCTCCTCATCATGTATCCTTCTGCCTTTGATGGAATTGAGGAATTCTTGGGCTAAGTGGATTGACTGGGGTGCATTGTTAATCAGGTGCCTTAGTCTCCTCAGTAGTTCATTGGCTAATCTGTGAGATGGCATGCCTGGTAGGGAGACTATGGGTCTGTTGAGTACTTTTGGGAGGCGGTAGAATCGGGGTGTGTTGGTTTCTTCGGGTTTCATTCTTAAGAAGTCTGTTTTGTTGATCTGCCCTGTCTGTTTGAGTTTTTTTCCGCATGTAGAGGATTTTGTTGCCTGGATGCGGTGTCGGGTCTGTCTGTACTTGCTGGTCTGTGTTCTTGTCGGCTGGCAGTCCCTGTGCCTTGGAGAGGTAGTCCCTTTTATTGAGTATTACTGTCATGCGCCCTTTGTCTGCGGGTAGTATTGTAATGTTCTTGTCCTTCTTCAGTCGTTCTAGGGTTTGACTTTCCAATGTGTTGAGGATGTTGAGTTCGCTCCTTCTGGTCAGTGTTGGGATTACTGTCTGTCTTATGGTTTGTTGTATTTCTTCATTGATGTTGTTCGTCACTGTGGATTCCAGTGTGGCTAGGAATTTCGTTTTGTTGGCGTCTCTGTAGTTATAGTTAAGTCCTCGGTTGAGAACGGCTTTTTCTGTGTCTGTCAGTTTCCTGTCAGAAAGTTTTCTTATCCAGATGTCTGCTCTGTTATTGTTGTTTTGGTGGGTACGTGTGGCTAGCCTGTCCTGAAGGGTTTGTCTTTTCTTGGCCCTTGTGGTCTGTTGGCTGATATTGATGGCTTGTTACTTTTCTGATTTCCAGTCTTGATTGGTAGCTTCAATGAATAAAGATTTTTGGTGCGTAATTTCTCTGTGGTATCTGTGGAGCCGGGACAACACCAAGATCCTGGGACAAGCAAAGCAGAGATAGGCACAGGAATTCCTAGAAGCCTGGTACTCCACGAAGAAACCCTTAACAAACACATAGAACGCGACCCCATAAACACACTACAACGAAGGAAAACCAGAAGTCAGGTAATCCAAATCAACAGACACCACAGTTTAAATACCAAGTGGGAAAACACAACAGCGCTTCATCTGAGGCTGCACTGATGATGATGCCCACCAGGGTAATGAAACGTCTGCGGAATAACAAACCAGCTTCATGAGCCAAACAACCACAAGAGCATATGCCTCTTCTTTGGCTTCAACACAATTCCAGATTTCCCGTGATAACTATGGTTGAGCCACCTTTCCTGTTTTACTCTTCCGCCAGACAGGGATGTACGATTGTTGAACTTCATTCGTATGTTCTGCACATGTCTGCCATTGCCTGTCTCCCATCAACCCCTTAAGTATCTTTGGCCAACTCATCCCATTCAATGCATGCGACATACTGTCAAGTTAGCTTTAAGTTCATGACCCTCTTCTCAGACTTAACTGTGTCACTTGTTATGGACCATATCAGAAATCCCCCAAAAAATTTACGTAGGTCGACTAGATCCTAACTTTCTCTTATTTTAAAGGCAAATTTGAAGTGTCTCAGATGCCATACGACTGGTCAAGCTACTCGATGTTACTCAAAACATAATATATTTAAACACTGTAAACAAAATACAAAGAAAGAAAGAGGAATTGAGAATAACTTAACTGAATAGTAGGTATAGTACCCATTAATAATTAACTGTTCCAATACAGTAAAATATCATAAATAGACCCGTTAGCAAAAAGGAAAATTCAGACACAGATTCTCACATGCAATTCTCCAAACCAGGAGGAAAATAAAAGTCAAGTGAAAATTCAGAGAGAATAGCAGCCAAGAGAACTTCACCAAAACAGCAAATCTTTTGAGACTCCAGTATCTTCTGACGCTACTGAAAAAGAAAACGGTAACACAGCAATCTGGATTTGTGAGAGGTGGCCACACACATGCAGGCTGTTTAAAAAAAAAAAAAAGACTCCAAAACTGTTCACCCAAGATGTCTATAGCATCTAGTTCGGCACCTCTGCCTTATGACCTCTTTTCAAAATAAAAAGACAGAACAGAATAATCTCTTCAAGTGACAACATCGTCACACATTCTCCATCTTAAACAAGAATTCTGTCATATTATGGTTATTCTTCCTTAAAGGATCTTGCAACGCAAGGTTGCTAATTAATCCTCTCTCATTACACAATACTCAGTCGAGGATGACCTGCTCTCCAGTTGGTTCCACGACATTTTGGTGGAGGAAACCATCCCTCATATATTCCAGAAAATCCTCCTCCATCATAGTGCTACCAGTTTGGTTAGCCCAATCAATCTGCAGATTGAAATCAACTTTGATGATAGTTGTACCCTTACTGCATGCATCTCTAATTTCCTGTTTGATACAGTCCCCAACCTCACAACTACTGTTTGGTGGTCTGTACACTAATCCCACTAAAGTCTTTTTTTCCTTTGATGTTCTGCAGATCCACCCATACAGATCCCAATCTCCAGGCTAATGCCCTCCTTCACTATTATGTTAATCTCCTGCCTAACCAGCAACACAACCCAACCTCTCTTTCTTTCCCGTCTATCTTTCCTGAAGATTAAAAATCCATGGAACTTGAGTTCCCATCCTTGGTCACCCTGAAACCAGGTCTCCGTGATTCTAATTACGTCATATCCATTAATAACTGTCTGTGCTGTTAGTTCATTCAAATTATTATAGATGTTCTCGCATTGAGACTCAGGGTCATTTATTGCCCTTTTAGAAGTTTGATATCATATGCTATTTTTATAAAATTTTGCCTTTGATTTCTCTGCCTTCCAATCATATTTTCCCTCTTACAGCCTCCAGCAACACTTCAAACACAAAATAACTGTCCTCAAAATGGCCAATCCCAAAATGGCCGCTCTCCACCAGCTTGCCTCCTTTTTAATCCCTGCTGAGTGGTCGCTGGTGACTGAACTCACTCCTCCCAGAGTCCTTCTCTGTCACTACTCAGCAGCGCCCTCTGAGAATGAAGACATTGCCAGATCAGCTGAAACAGTTCATCACATCGAATTCTGAATCTGCCTCACAGACGTGCCCAAGCACCATAAACTGGGACAAGATGATAGACCGGCATGGAAATCTGTGCAGGCCATGCGAGTGTGTTGCCCAGCCAACTAGACTACCTGCCTAGCATGAAAGCATTGCAAACGTTTGCAACCCATGCTTTGAAAGGGGCCTTTGTGTGTGTTTGTGTGTGTGCGTGTGTGTTTGTGTGTGTGTGTTTGTGTGTGTGTGTGTGTGTGTGTGTGTGTGTGTGTGTGTGTGTGTGTGGATGTTTTGGACAGTTACATATGAAAAATTCGTTTCAGAGAGAACACGCATGGAGGGAATCAATATAAATATGAACAACCTGCAGAGTTGTGGGTAATCGACAGAGAGACTGACGGATGTTTCATGGATAGATGAGATGGTGTGTTGAAATATATTAAAATAAATGCATTTCCAGACCCATCACAGCATTTATCAGTGCACATAGAAATGATGGGTGAATGGGATTTTGGTGTGAATTCGGATACAAGCCAAGGATTATTGACTCACATTTTCTTCAGTAGGTTTGAAGCTGGGAATGTCAACAGCAGATTAATGGCATGATTAAGACTGTATTGCATAGCTGAAGGTTCAAATAGTAAATCGTATGAGCCAGTGAAGCATATTCTGGGGGTCTCGTTAGTTAAAATGGGAATGATCAGGGTATGGTGATAGGAATTAGTTCATGACCAACAACATTACTGCTGTTGTGACTCGTCTGTTTCAGCCTCCGGTATTGGCCAGGGATGGGTTGGAATTAGAGAAAGGAAATGGAGTTATTATCCAGAACAGAAGACAGTGACCTCCATGCACCCAATATTTAAATATTAGTGCAGTGATGCAATTAATCACGATTCACCACTGATACTGGTTCGGGCAAAATAGAGACATGCAAGGGAAATTGCCAGAAACTGAGAGAGAGAGGGTGAATGAACAAGTTCACTGATGCAGTTAGTCGTGGTTTGTAGAGTGAATATCTAAATTCAGAGTGTCGGCATTTGAGAGTGAGGTGAGAGTGACAGCTCTTGCTATGAAGGCTGCATTCGACTAATTGTGGCATCAAGGAGCCCAGGCAAAACTGGAATCAATGGGTATCGGTGGCAAACGCTCCGGTGGTTGTAGTCATACCTGATATGTAGGAAGATGGTCGTCCTTGTGGGAGGTCAATCACCTCAGCTTCAGGACATCTCTTCAGGAGTTCTTCAGGGTAGCGTCCTCGGCCCAACCATCTTCAGCTGCTTCATCAATGACCTTCACTTCATCATAAGGTTAGAATTGGGGATGTTCGCCGACGATTGCACAATGTTCAGCAACATTCGCAACTCTTCAGATACTGAAGCAGTTCATGTTCACATGCAACAAGATCTGAACAATATCCAGGCTTGGGCTGACAAGTGGCAAGTGACATTCGCGCCACACAAATGCCAGGTTATGATCATCACCAATAAGGCACAATCTAACCACTGCCCCTTGATATTCAATGGTGTTACTACCACTGATTCCCTATTATCAACATCCTGGGGATTACCATTGACCAGAAACTCAACTGGACTCACTACATTAACAGAGTGGCTACGATAGCAGGCCGGAAGCTGGGAATACTGTGACGTTTAACTCACCTTCTGACTCCTCAAAGCCTGTCCATCAATTACAAGGCACAATCAGGAGACTGATGGAACACTTCTCATTTGCCTGGATGAGTGCAGCCCCAACAACACTCAAGAAGCTTGACACCATCCAGAACATAGCAGTCCGCTTGATTGGCATTAGATCTACAAGCATTCACTCCACCCACCACTGACGATCAGTAGCAGCAGCGTGTACTAACTACAAGATGCACTGCAGAAATTCACCAAAGATCCCCAGACAGCACCTTCCAAACCCACAATCACTTCTATCAAGAAGGATTAGGGCAGCAGATATATGGGATCACCATCACCTCCAAGTTCCTCTCCAAGTTACGCATCATCCTATAAGTGTCCTGTTATCGAATCCTTTCATATCCTTAAGACAGCATTCAACACATTGAGACTGCTGTTCAGGAACAGAGAGAAGCAGTTTCATCCCCATGTGCCTGTTATGGAGGGATAGGAGGCGGCCATTTAGCCCACACAAGCCTATTACTACTGGAAAAATTGGAAAGCTGGAATGTTGGGACATTCTGCAAGGGGAATCATTCAAAACATAGAGAAGTGTTACTGCAGTTGTTGGACATGTTGCTGAGAGGACACCTGGAGTATATTGTGATGTTTGTGTTTCTGTAACTGAGAAGGGAGGGACCTCCTTTAGATCCAGTTTAACAGTTGATCATCATCCAATGGTTGTTGTCTGATTTACTGTCTCGTGATTGTTACAGAGGAGAAGGAGGAGGCCATTCTGCCTGTCGAGCCTGTTATGCAGTAACGATTAGCTTTAAAATCGTTACAGTAAATGATAGACCTAACGTAAGTGTTAAAGTAGGAAACAGGAGGAAGGCCAATTTTGAACGTATTTGGCAAGCATCTGGTAAAGCAGATTGAGAATCAATTTGTACGTAAAGGGACGGCCGAAAAGTGGGAAGCATTCGAAAGTGAGATAACAGGAGTTCAGTGACAGTATGTTCCTTTTTGGGTGAAGGGAAAGGCTGGTAGGTGAAGGGAATGTTGGATGACTAGAGAAATTGAGGATCTAGTTGAGAAAAAGAAGGAAGCATACACAGGTATAGAAATATAGGATTGAGTAGATTCCTGGAGGAGTATAAGGACAGTAGAGTATACCTAAGAGGGAAACCGGGGTGGGAGTGGGGGCGGGGGGGGGGTGTGTGGTGGCGTTGCAAAACCGGAACATGAGACAGCTTTGGAAAATTGGGTTAAGGAGAATCTGAAAAGATTCCACAAATGCATTAAGCGCAAAAGAGTAACTCAGGAGAGAAGAGCGGCCGTTAAAGATGAACAAGGCCACATATGTGTGGAATCACAGCAGGTGGATGAGATACTAAACAAGTATTTTATACCTCCTAGCCTGCCTCAATGCCTGTACCATTTTCTTACCGACATAACAAGTCCACAACAGAAGCCATATCCCGAGCCCTGGAACATTTTTATAACAAGGACACCTGTATCAAACTCTACTCATCGGCTACAGCTCCACCTTCGACACTATTATCCCCTCCAGATGGATCTCAGAACTCCAATGTCTAGGTCGTGGCTCCGGCCTCTGCAAATGGATCCTCAACTTTCTGACCCACAGACGGAAATCAGAGAAGATATACAAAGGTACCTCCTCGACGATAACACTCAACACTGGACCGTCCCACAAAAATGCGTTCTCAGACACCGACTGTACACCCACAACCATGTTACCAAATTCAGAATAAATGCCATCTACAAGTTCGCTGACAACACCACTGCAGTAGGTCAGATATCAAACAACAATGTGTCAGCATACAGAAGGGGGCTAGAGGGTTTGGTGATGTGTTCCAATGATAACAACCTCTCTGTTAATATTGACAAACCTAAGGAACCGATCATTGACTTCAGAAAGAAAGGAAGAAAACATCCCTCTCCCCTTCAACCTCAATGGAATGGAGGTTCAGAAAGTTGAGCGCGTTAAGTTCCTAGGAATGACGATAATTGACAATGTGTCCTGGACTTCCCACATGGACCCTCAACCAGGCACAGCAAAGCATCTTCTTCCTCAGGAGGCTCAGGAAATATGGCATGTCCATAAGTGCGCTCACTAATTTTTACATATGCACCATAGAAATCATACTGTCTGAGTGCATAACAGCCTAACACAGCAACTGCTCTGTCCAGGACCGTAAGAAAGTACAGAAGGTTGTGTGCATAGCCCAGACAATCACGGAAGCCAACCTTCAATCCATGGTACACATTTACGTGTCTTGTTGCCGCTGAAAGGCTGCCAACGTCATTAAAGACCCATCCCACAAAGGTGATGCTCTCCTGCAACCTCTTCCATCAGGCAGAAAGTAGAGAAGCTTGACGACACACGCCAAGAGGTACAATAACAATTTCTTCCCTGTTGTTATTAGACTGGTGAATGAGTCTCTAACTGCAATAAATGTTGATCTTGTTAATGTTGATCTTGCCTCATATACGTGTGTGCAAAGTAAGTTGTATGCCTTACACTGTCCAAGATGTTTTTAGCTATCACCCTATGATCTTCCTGTACTGCTCGCAAACACATATTTTCATTGTACTTAGGCACACATGGCAATAAAGCAAATCAAATCAATCAATCAATCAAAACAGCCCTCCCACAGATCCAACCCAAGCCCTGGATATGATCCGTGGACGGCACTTTTGTAATCATGAAAAGAACAGATATTTAGAACACCAACTGACTCATCAACGCCATACTCACAAGGATCAAATTTACAAGAGACGAGGATGAAACAACAACTTCCATTCCTGGACGTGATGGTGGAAAGAAAACCGAACGGTGACTTCACTACAAAAGTATACAGGAAATCCACAAGTACTAACCAGGTCTTAAACTATCACAGCGACCACCCCAACTCACACAGTGGAGCTGCGCTCGGATCCTGTTCAAGAGGGCCGCTATACACTGCAGCATACCTGATCTGCAGAAGGAAGAAGGAGAACACTTCTACAAGGCCTTTATCAAAAATGGATACCCCTGCAACTTCATTCAAAGATTCCTAGTCAACAGACAACACAACCTGGACACACAAAAACCCGAAACAGAAACACCATCCCATATATATTAAAAAAAAAACTCAGAACTGACAGCCAGACTACTGGTAATCATGATAGCACACAAACTGGCAGCAAAACTAAGACAGCAGCTGACCAGGGTTAAAGACCCAATCAATAACCATGGACAGGGTGAATGTGGTTTTCAAGATATCATGCGGAAACTGCACAAAACACTACGTGAGACAAACAGGCAGACAACTAGCAATCCGCTTCCACGAACACGAACTAGTAACTAAACGATACGACCAGATCTCCTTGGTTTTAATACACACAGACAAGAAAAAAAATATGGTCAACTGGGATAACACGACTATCATAGGACAAGCCAAACAGGAGGGCAGCCAGAGGATTCTTGGAGGCGTAGCATTCCTCTGCAGATTCTATCAACAAACACATTGAATTAGACGCGATATACCAACCATTACAATGCACAACTGGCACTGTAACCTACCAGAAGCCGCAAAAACTGTACCATATAAATGTGTATCGGCACAAGACAGCAGAGCTATTCACAGAAGGCCCCAAAGCTCTGAGAATGTCACGTCATAAGGGGACGAAAGGTCTACTATCAAACCTCCGAGCTTGGCTAACACACCAACATCCACAACCAGCATCCGAACTCCAAGTCTTCACTCAAACCCTGAAACAATCAATCAATATTGATTGATTAATATCTGTGGAAAAGGATACGGAAGCTAGGGAATTTGGGGAAATAAATGATGGTATCTTTAGAAGTGTCCACATTTCAGAGGAGACGGTGCTGGATGTCTGAAAATTCATAAAGATGAATCAATTTCTGGGAGCTGATCACTTGTACCTCAGAACTTTTCGGGAAGCTGTCGAAGTAATTGCTGAAATATTTGTATCCCGGAGAGCCACAGGCGAGGTTCTGGAAGACTGGACGGTGGTTAATGTATGGTCAATATTTAAGACAGGAGGCAAGGAAAAGCGAGGGAATGATAGACCGATGAGCCTGACGTCAGTGGTGGGTAACTTGTTGGAGGCGATATTGAGGGATAGGATTTACATGCATTTGAAATGGAAAGTGCCAATTAGGGATAGTCAAATGGCTTTCTGCGTGGGAAATCGTGTCTCACTAGCTTGACTGAGTTTTTTTTTAAGTAGTCACAATGAAGATTGATAAAGAAAGAGCGGTGGACATTGTCTATACAGATGTCAGCAAGCATTCAGTAAGGATAGATCACATGGAATCCAGAGAGAGCTAGCCATGTGGATACAGAATTGGCTCGAAGATAGCAGACATCAACAGACTGTGAAGGGTTGTTTTTCGGACTAGAGGCTTGTGACTAGTGCTTGGCCATAACGATCGGTCCTCCGTCCACTGGTTTTTGTCATTTATATCAATGATGTGCATTTGATTACAGTAGGAATGGTTACTAAGTTTGCAGATAACACCAAAATTGTTTGTATAGTGGACAGTGAATACGATTGTCTCAGAGTACAAAGGCACCTTGACCAGATAAGCCAATGAGTAGCAGAAGGAGTTTATTTCAGATAAATGTGAGGTGTTGCATTTTGGCAAGGCAAACCAGAGCAGGATTTATAGGTAGGATCCTGGGAAGTCTCGTCAAACAAAGAGGTTTTTATAGAAATCATAGAATCCCTGCAGTGTGGAAACAAACTATTTGGCCCAGGGATTTCATACTCATCCTTCAAAGAGGCTACCAGACACACCCCTATCCTATACCGAGATTCTTGCATTTCCCATGGCGAATCCACCCAGAATGCAGGGCAATTTAGCCAGTCCACCTTACGTACATGTCTTCAAACGGTGGGAGAAAAACCGAACACCTGAAGGAAACCCACGCAGACACAGGGAGAATTTGCAAACTCCACATAGACAGTAGCCCGAGGGTGGAATCAAAACCAGGTTTCTGGTGCTTTGAGGCAGCAGTGCTAACTACTGAGCCATCGTTCCGCCCCAATGATCAGCTGAGAGTGACTGCATTCTCCCCCTTTCTCAGGATTTGTCATATCTGTTCAGATGGTGGCAACTCCGGTGGTTACCTCTGAAATGGCCTCATATTACCTGACCTCAGAATTCCGACCACCACAAATTCTGATGGATGGGGAATTAGGGAGAATGGTAAGATTCATACTGGTCTCCCCTGACACCGGAGAAGGGGAAAAGAACAATGATCTCCCTCCAAGAGTGTAAATTCCTCCAGAAGGCTGAGACGGCTCTAACCCTAATTCAGAGCTGGCAGGCATGGTGTGGTGCTATATTCTCCAATATTCGTCCTAGGGGAGGTAGAAGGCCTGTTTGTGCACCTTCCCATCCAACAGGAGCCCATGTTCCCACAACATGGGTTTGGGGAGAGCAGTAACATTCCCCTTCCTGCCAGGTGCAGGCTCAACATCAGGGAATGTGCAGGGGAGCTCCACACATACTGTGCTTGTTCCAGTGCACTTTGGGCTTTCAAAGTTGGGACTGGTTCCAGGGATACTACTTTTAATTCCAGGGTTTCCGGTGAACGGCCAGTTGCTGTGCGAATTGTGCGGAGTAAGTAGTCGAGGAAACCCAATGTGATTCTAGCTGTGAGGATCATCAAATAATGTGGTGAGTTTGTTAAAATCTATTCAGCCTTATGGTGGAAGTGACTCCCCAGACTCGACTCAACTGGCACTTTGCAAACAAAAACAGTAAGATTAAGCCAATGCTCATGAACATAAGAAGTAGAAGCAGGAGTAGGTCATCTGGTCTCTTGAACCTTCTCCACTATTCAATAAGATCATGGCTGATCTTTTCATGGACTCAGCTCCATTCACCTGCCCACTCACAATAAGCCTTAATTCCTTTACTGTTCAAAAATCTGCCTTGCATTAAAAAAAATTCCATGAGGTAGTCTCAACTGCTTCATTGGGCAGGGAATTCCACAGACGCACAACCCTTGGGTGAAGAAATTCCTCCTCAACTCAGTTCAAAATATGCTCCCCCCTTATTTTGAGAGCTTTCCTCCTCGTTCCAGTTTGAACTACCAGTGGAAACAACTTCCCTGCTTCTACCTTACATATTCCTTTCATAATTTCAAAAGTTTCTGTAAGATTCTCCCTCATTCTTCTAAATTCCAATGAGTACAGTCCCAGTCTATTTAACCTCTCCTGATAAGCCAACCCTCTCAATTCCAGAATAAACCTACTGAACCTCCTCTGCACTCCCTTCCAGCTAGCACTTCCTTTCTCAATTCAGAGAACCAAAACTGGACACAGTACTCCAGGTCTGGCCTCACAAAGAACTTATACAACTGCACCATAACCTCTCTATTCCAAAATCCATACCTCTAGCAATGAAGGACAATATTCTTTTTGCCTTCTTCCTTACCTGCTGCAATTGCAAACCAACTTTCTGTGATTCATACACAAGGACACCCATGTTCCTCCGCACAGCAGTACGCTTTTTTCCCCTTTAAATAATAGTTCATTTTGCTGTTATTCTAACCAAAATGGATGACCTCACATTTACCAACATTGTACTCCATCTGCCAGACACTTGCCCACTCACTTAACCTACCTATATCCCTCTGCTGACTTTCAGTGTCCTCTGCACACTCAACTTAGTGTCATCTTCAAACTTTGACACACTACACTTGGTCCTCAGTCCTAAATCATTGACGTAATAACGTGATCATCTGATTTAAGGTCCTATTTTATTATCATACAAATGTCATTCCTTATTTGACGAACTACCCAACCTCCTTTACAATTTTGTATGACACTGCTAAATATAAAATGATCTGGATAATTAGTTCCCAAATTGGTCATCCTGTAGCCAGGTCTCTCTAATGCCATTAATCATATCCATTTCCCTCAACGTATGCTTGGAATTCCTCAATCTTACTTGAGAGTACAACGCACATTCTGACTGACAGCCTTTCATTCATCTTTTGAAGTCGTTATTCCCTGCTCCATTGTCACCTTATTCCTCATTTTGACCGATCAGAAAACAACCTGACATCGCTGTACTCAGAGAATCAAACCTGGTGGGTAATGTTTCATGAAGCAGCATCACCTTCCCTGGTTATATCTGTCCAACCGGCAGAACAGACCCACCAGTGATGAAGATACCATGGTATAGGGTCAGGAAGTGAGTTATACTGCGATTCCTCAACATTGATTCACATCGCTAAACGTGTCTCCACAGGCCCACCACTGGGTCAACAGGGTCAGACCTAAAATACACAGCTGCCAGACTGTGGGAAGTGATGAGTGAACCAACAAGAGGGACTGTAAGGCGGTGATTGAATCAATATTGAACCCCATGCTGAATATGGCCTGAATATTTGACAAGAGTATGCGTAGGACGATATTTACTCTTAATGTAAATGTACTTCTACAATGTCTCCGTCAAACAATCTCAGGACAGATACAGCACGTGACTAGATACCAAATAATGCTGATTCTGCAATCCCCTCCATCAAACATTCCCACTATAGGCACACCGCACTTTTAGATGCAAAGTAAAGGTCACACAGCATTGCCATCAAACACTACTAGAACAGGTACAGCACAGGGTTAGGTACAGAATGTAGGTCACTCCATTATAAAAACTAAATGAACTGCAGATACTGAAAATCAGAAACAAAAACAGATATCGCTGGAAAGTTTCAGCAATTCTGGCAGCCACTGTTTGATGTAGGCAGTGCAGACAAACATTTCCTCTGTATCTAACAGTGTGGTCTGCCTATTATGGGAGTGTTTAATGGAGGAGACTGCAGCATCACCATTATTCTGCACATGTTCTTGTGCTATAACTGTCTTGAGATTGTTTGGTAGAGACAGTGCAGAGGGAAATTTACTACGTACCTATATCTCTGCTATAACTGTCCTGGCAGCGTTTGATGTGGTTGTGTGGTGTTATTTGATGAATAACTAACCCCTTGTTCAACATGGCCTAGCGATTTGAAAAGGACAAATGTAGCGAGAGATTTACCCTGTACGTAACCCCATGCTCTACCTGTCCTTAAATGTTTGATGGGGACAGTGCCGAGTCAGTGTTGCTCATTATCTAACCCTGTGCTGTACCGGTCCTTGGACTGTTTGATGCAGACATTGCAGAGCAACCTTTCCTCTCTATCTATTACTGTGGTGTGCCCATCATGGGAGTTTTGATGGAGGGGATTGCAGGGTCAGCTTAATTTTGTATCTAGCTGCATGCTGGGCCGGTCCTGAGATTGTTTTATGCAAAATTTGTAGAAGTAGATTTATGGGAGGTTTAGTCTCTAATCCTATGATGTCCCTGTCCTGGATATATTTTGATGAAGATAACATGAAGAGAGCTTTATTTGAAGTTGCTTGAGTTTGGTTGGCTCGCCAAGCTGTTTTATTGTTCCGCAGACGTTTCGTTACCATGCTGGGTAACATCCTCAGCGCAGCCTCAGATGAAGCGTCGGTGTGTTTTCTCGCCTGGTTTTTAAACTCTGGGGTCCGTTGCGATGGATTTCCTCACTTCCGGCTTTCCTCCATAATGGAATGTATATGGGGTCGATTTCAATGTGTTTATTAATAGCCTGTTTCGTGAAGTGCCATTCTTCCAGGAATTCTCGTACTTGTCTCTGCCTAGCCTGTCCCAGGATCTTGGTGTTGTCCCAGTCGAAGTCGTGGTTCTCCTTGTCCATGTGGATTGAGATGAGTGAGTATTGATCGTGTCTTTTTGTAGCCAGTTGGTGTTCATGTACTCTTGTTGTTCGTTTCCTTCCTGTTTGTCCGATGTAGTGTTTTTCGTAGTCTCTGCAGCGGATCTTGTAGATGAAATTGGTCCTATTCATGGTGGGGAGTGGGTCTTTAGTTCGGGTGAGCACTTGTCGTAGGGTTGATGTGGGTTTGTGTGGCACTCTGATGTCCAGCGGCAGTAGGAGTCTTGTGTTGAGTTCTGACGTGTTCCTGATGTAGGGTAGTGTGATGAGTGTGTCGGGCCGTGTAGAATCTTTCTGATGCTGTTCCTGTAGGCATCTCCTGACCCAGTCCTTTGGATATCCATTATCCTTGAACACTTGGAAGAGGTATGCCTCCATCTCTTGGCGTAGTTCCATGTTGCTGCAGTGTGTTGTTGCCCTTTTAAATATCGTTCGCACGCAGCTTCGTTTGTGTGTGCTGGGATGGTTACTAATGAAGTTCATTACCTAGTCTGTGTGTGTGGCTTTCCGGTGTACTTTCGTTTGCAGTTCCCCGTTTGTCTTGCACTCGACCATGACGTCCAGGAATGGGAGTTGCTTGTTCTTCTCCTGCTCTCTGGTGAATTTTATTTCGGAGAGGGTGTTGTTTATGAGTTTGTGTGTCTCGTCTAATTTGGTCCTTTTAATGATGACAAAGGTATCGTTTACATAACTTATCCATAGTTTAGGTTGGATTTGCGGAAGGGCAGTCCTTTCCAATCTTTGCATCACTGCTGCTGCTATGATTCCCGAGATAGGAGATCCATGCGTGTCCCGTTGATTTTCTCGTATGTTTAGCCGTTAAAGATGAAGTGGGTGGTCAGGCATAAGTCCAGCGGTTTAAGCATGTTGTCCTTGGAGTTGGTTTCACTGGGGTCGTGTTCTTGTTCAAGTAATGTTGTCATTGCTTTATCCTTGAACACTTGGAAGTGGTATTCCTCCTCCTCTTGACATAGTTCCATCTTGCTGCAGTGTGTTGTTGCCCTTTTAAATATCATTCGCACGCAGCTTCGTTTGTGTGTGCTGGGATGGTAACTATTGAAGTTAAGTACCTAGTCTGTGTGTGTGGCTCCGTCAAAGACATAAAGATAGAGACGAAGAGACCATGATATCGTTTGATGTCACCGCCCATTTACGTCAATAGACATACCTCTAGCAAGGAAAACAATGACAACATTACTTGAACAAGAACACAATGCTTAAACCACTGGACTTATGCCTGACCACCCACTTCATCTTTAACGGCTAAACATACGAGCATATCAACGGGACACGCATGGATCTCCTATCTCGGGAATCATAGCAGCAGCAGTGATGCAAAGATTGGAAAGGACTGCCCTTCCGCAAATCCAACCTAAACTATGGATACGCTATGTAAACGATACCTTTGTCATCATTAAACGGACCAAATTAGACGAGACACACAAACTCATAAACAACACCCTCACCGGCATAAAATTCACCAGAGAGGAGGAGAAGAACAAACAACTCCCATTCCTGGAAGTCATGGTCGAGCACAAGACAAACGGGGAACTGCAAACGAAAGTACACCGGAAAGCCACACACACAGACTAGGTATTGAACTTCAGTAGTAACAATCCCAGCACACACAAACGAAGCTGCGTCCGAACGATATTTAAAAGGACAACAACACACTGCAGCAACATGGAACTACGCAAAGAGGAGGAGGAATACCTCTTCCAAGTATTCAAGGATAATGGATATCCAAAGAACTGTGTCAGGAGATGCCTACAGGAACAGCATCAGAAAGATCCTACACGGCCCGACACACTCATCACACTACCATACATCAGGAACACATCAGAACTCGCCACAAGACTTCTACGACTGCTGGGCATCAGAGTGGCACACAAGCCCACATCAACCCTACGACAAGTGCTCACCCGAACTAAAGACCCACTCCCCACCATGGACAGGACCAATGTCATCTACAGGATCTGCTGCAGAGACTACGAGAAACACTACATCGGACAAACAGGAAGGAAACGAACAACAAGAGTACATGAACACCAACTGGCTACAAAAAGACACGATCAATACTCACTCATCTCAATCCACATGGACAAGGAGAACCACGACTTCGACTGGGACAACACCAAGATCCTGGGACAGGCTGGGCATAGACAAGCACAAGAATTCCTGGAAGCATGGCACTCCATGAAGCAGGCTATTAATAAACACATTGAAATCGACCCCATATACATTCCATTATGGAGGAAAGCCGGAAGTGAGGAAATCCATCGCAACGGACCCCAGAGTTTAAAAACCAGGCGGGAAAACACGCCGATGCTTCATCAGAGGCTGCACTGAGGATATTACCCAGTATGGTAACGAAACGTCTGCGGAACAATAAAACAGCTTGGCGAACCAACCAACCTCGACATCTCATGGACCGTAACATCATTCTGCTAAGACCAAGCCCATATTTGGGCCCCTTTCTATCGGAATACCGCTGAAAAGGAGGAGAATGATGTTTCACTTATTTCAAAGCCATGCTTGATCCACTGTGAGTACGGTCAATATTTGTCGTCTCCATTTAGAGAAAGGAAACAAAGGCAAAGAATTACCAGAACTGAGAACATATAACCCTCAGGAACGGCCAAGGAATGTTTCTCTAGAAAATAGAAGCCTGAAGAGTGACCTGATGGAAGTCTTTAAAATGATGAAGGGTGTCCATAATCCAAAAGGGATTTCACGAGAAACCTCTTCACCCAGCGCGGGTGAGAATCAAAAATTAATTCCCACAGCGAGTGTTTCAGGTAAACAGTAGGAATATATTTCAGGAGAAGCTGAATACATACATAAGGAAGAAAGTTATAGCAGGATCTGATGATGGGAGAGATGAAGAGGGGAGGGTGGAAACTCATGTGGAGCATTAAGACTGACATAAGGCAACTGATGCAACTGGGCTGACACTGGCCTACAGGGTCAATGGAACGAAGACAAACGTATTTATTTTTGATCTAATTGGAGTGGTAAGAAAAATGTTACTCACTATTCAGGATAAAGTAAATGTACTTCAGCAGCAATTCGGGGCATATTTAGTGTAACTGAGCAGTCCCAGGCTCAAAGAACATCAGCCTCACTCGAAGCAAAGTTGTGAGACCAGCAGTCCACCAGATGGAAACCTTCAGACCCTCCCACTTCGCCCACTGTCCAAACGAATACAGCTCCGTCCTGAATGTGATTTTCCCTCATTTGTAAAATCAATTGCTGATGTATAGTTTTCAATGTCTAGGTCAGCTTTTATTGCCCAGCCCAGTCATCCTCCTTGAGAAAGTGATGGTGAGTTGCCTTCTGGGACTTGCAGTCCTTGTGGTGTAGGATCACCTACAATGCTGTAAGGGAGGAATTCCGGGATTTTGATTCATTGACAGTAAAGGAACAGCCTATATGGAGGATTATGACATTCAAGTCCCTGTGATTTCAGTGACTCCATTAGGTCTTCACATGATGGTCAGGTTGAGATTTGTCTGCAAATCTTCCCTTTCTAACATCGTGTTAACGAGAATTCTTTGTGTGATATGGAGGGGCGCATGCAGGTGGTAATGGTCCCATGCAACTGCTGCACTTATTCTTCTTGATCGTAGAAGTTGTGGATTTGAAATGTGCTGTCTAGCAGTTCAAATATTGCAGATTAACTGCGGATCCAAGTCCTTTGACCATTTGTGAACTTTCTTATGCTTCCACAGACTGGATGACTGAGTGAACCCTTTCCCGCATTCAGAACAGATGAACGGCTTCTCCCCAGTATGAACCTGTTGGTGTTTCTGTAGTGAAGGTGAATATCTGAACCGCTTCCCACACTTGGAACATTTGAATGGCTTCTCTCCTGTTGTGGGTTAGCTGATGTCCCAGCAGGCTTGATGACTGAGTGAATTCTTTTCCACAATCTGAACATGAAAATGGCCTCTCACCAGTGTGAACTCGCTGGTATGCACGTAGGTTGGATGACTGAGTGAACACTTTCCCACAATCCAAGCACATAGACGGCTTCTTGCCAGTGTGAACTCGCTGGAGTCTCAACACGGTGACATGTTCACGGAATTTCTTCCCACACTCCTTGCAAGTGAATGGCCTTTCTCCATTGGCAGCATGTTGATCCTTCCGCAGAGCTGATGAACCAAGGAATCCGTTCCCACACTCAGAACAGGTGAGCAGCCTTTCCCTGCTGTGATCACATTGATGAAACTCCAGCGTTGACAGGGAATGGAATCCTTTCCCACAGTCCTCACATTTCCATGGTTTCTTCATGTTACGTGCGGCTTTGTGTCTCTGTAAGTTTTGCACTCTGATGAATCTTTGTTCACCCAATGACAGAGCTTTGGTCTCTTCTTACTGTGAACGGTGCAATGTTTCTTTAGGGTGAGAGATTGTTTGGAGGAAAATCTGTTCAAAGGAAAACTCTCAATTCGGTGTATATGCCTCAGTAATTTTCCAGACAAACTGACGTTTCGAATATTTAGAAGGAGACAGACCAGACAGATATTCTGGATCTATGGTTTCAAGACAATTATATTCCAGTGCCAGTTATTTTCGTGACTTCACGCGATGGTCGTTTTGAGATTGCTGTGTAAATCTTCCTACGTTTTACCATAATTCAACAAGAGATATAAAAGTCTTTTCTATTAGATTAGAAACTCCATGAGAAATTCAGAACAACTAATTCTAAGTGATGATCAATCATCACTTCTTGTCCTGGACTCCGTCAGTGGGTTCACTTCCTTTCTTTTCAGTCAATGCAATTAAATAATTTCACACCGGAATTTTAGAAAAGGAAACAGGGAAAATGTGTTTGCTCACAGATGATGGACAGAGGAGGAAGTTCCAGTCTGAGTGATGCTCAACCCCGTCATTCAAACAGTAGCAGCAGCAAATTTGCTGGGCAGGAAGGAACATCTTCCATTATGACGCCTTCGCGCTCAAACAATAGAGGAGCTCTAATTGGCTGGAGGACAAGGGGACTTCCGGTTCTCTAGCTCTTTAGATTGGTTACGTTATGGAATTATGATGGCTTTGGGGCGGAACACGAATCCACGTGGGGCAGTCACTGCCTTGACCCCATGACGTTTGAAACCTACTGCCAATAGAAAAAGAGGGTATTGCGATAACACACCAATCACGTAACGTCTTTTGAGGAAGGCTCATCGGACCTGAAACGTTAACTGTTTTTTTTCTTCACAGATGCTGCCAGACCTGCTGAGCTTTTCCAGCAACTTTGTTTTTGTTCCTGATTTACAGCATCTGCACTAATTTCGGTTTTCATAACAAGACATGTTCCCGCCCCAATCTCAACCCTAGACGTGCAATTCTGAATTCTTCAGAAAATTCTTCAGCAAATTTTGGTTTCCCACCCACATGGAACCTGCCACACGTCCCTCAGCGACAGGGATTATGGGAGTTGTAGTCCCCATGAAGCCACTGGAGCCCAGCCTCATGTAGGTAGCTGAAAAGTGTGGGGCGGAGGATGGTGGGAACAAGATCGCTGTCCAGACACACAGGATATGTGGCCGTCGCTGGAGATTACCAAGACACCCTGCTTACCCAAAATCTTTTCTGGTATCATTCATGAAGGCTTAGAGGAGGGGCAAATAATTGCAGATGCTGGAATGAGTACTGAAAACACAAAGTGCTGGAGATTACAGCAGGTCAGTCAGCATCTTAGGAGCAAAAGCAAACTAATGTATCGAGTCTACATAACCTTTTGTTTTCAGCAGCAGCAGTGCGAGCCAGATTTCCAACGGGAAAGTAAGGTTGTTTTTTTTTTTCTCCAGTATAAAAACTTACATCATGCAGCAAGCAGCCCTCTTATTTTCAGCGGTGGGTGTGTGGAGGAAACGCGAGCCAGGAAGAAACAGATAAATTTGGGCATTGGCATGCTCCTCTTGCAGGATATGGGAGGTAAGGGTCACTGCTGTTGTCCCCTCTGACTTCACCTGCGAGAAGTGCACCCTACTCCAGCTCCTCGCAAACCGCGTTAGCGAACTGGAGCTGGAGCTGGATGAACTCCAGTTCATTCTGGAGGGTGAAGCTGTGATAGAGAGGAATTACAGGGAGGTGGTCACACCCAGGCTACAGCAAAAAGGTAGCTGGGTGACTGTCAGGAAGGGGAAAGGGGATAGGCAGACAGTGCAGTGAACCCCCGTGGCCGTTCCCCTCAATAATAAGTATACTGTTTTGGATACTGTTGGTGGGGGGTGGGGGGAACGACCTACCAGGGAAGGCCATAGCGGACAGGTCTCTGGTACTGAGCCTGACCCTGTGGCAAAGAAGGGAAGGAGGGAGAATAGGAGAGCAATTGTAGAGGGAGATACAATAGTAAGGGGCACAGACAGGTGGTTCTGTGGACTCGAACGAGATGAACGGATGGTATGTTACCTCCCGGGTGCCAGGGTCCGTGATATCTTGGATCGTGTCTACAAGATCCTGAAGGGGGAGGTTGAGCAAACCTGCAGTCTTGGTACACATCGGTACTAATGACACAGGTAGAAAAAGGACTGAGAATGTGAAAAACGAGTACAGGGAGTTAGGTTGGAAGCTGAAGTCAAGGACAAACAGGGTAGTTATCTTTGGATTACTACCCGTGCCACGTGATAACGAGGTAAGAAATAGAGAGAGAGTGCAGCTAAACACGTGGCTACAGGGCTGGTGTAGGAGGAAGGCCTTCCATTATGTGGATAATTGGAGCGCATTCTGGGGAAGGTGGGACCTGAACAGTAAGGACGGTTTGCACTTGAACCGGAAGGGCACAAATATCCTGGGAGGGAGGCTTGCTGGAGCTGTACGGGATGGTTTAAACTAGTTTGGCAGAGGGTGGGGAACCGGATTTATAATTCAGAGGATGAGGTATTCGGCCTTCCAACAGACACAACAGAGATTGAAGTGGTTTATTTAGAAATGCGGTCGATGGAGCGTAATTGCGGGCACCAAGGTGGTTCGAGGTGTGTATACTTCAATGCTAGAAGTATCAGAAATAAAGCGGATGAACTTGGAGCATGGGTCGGTACTTGGAACTACGATGTTGCAGCCATTACAGAAACTTGGGTAACTCAGGCAGAGGAATGGATGTTGGAAGTTCTGGGATTTAGATGCTTTTAAAGAAATAGGGAGGGTGGAAAAAGAGTTGGGGGAGTGGCATTGCTAGTCAGGGCGATTATAGCAGTTACTGAAAGGCAGATCGAGAATGATATGTCAACACAGTCAGTTTGGGTTGAGGTCAGGAACAAGGAAGGAACAGTCACCTGGTTGGTTTTTTTTTCTACAGACCCCTGAATAGTTGCAGAGAAGTAGAGGAGCGGATTGGGAGGCAGATACTGGAAAGGTGCAGATGTCACAGGGTCGTAGTCATGGGTGACTTCAACTTTCCAAATATTGATTGAAAACATTTTACCTGTAATAGTTTAGATGCAGCAGATTTTGTCCAGTGCGTTCAGGAAGAATTACTGACTCAGTATGTAGATAGACCAACACTAGGAGAGGCCACTTTGGATTTGTTGCTTGGCAATGAACCGGGCCATGTGTTGGACCTGTTGGTAGGAGAGCATTTTGGCGGTAGTGAGCGTAACTCTGTTTCTTTCACAATAATCATGGATAAGGTTAGGTACATGCGGCAGGGTGAAGTTTATAATTGGGGGGAAGGGTAATTACAACTCAGTTATGCAAGCACTGAGTAACATAAATTGGGTACAGATGCTGTCAAGGAAGATCACCACAGAAATGTGGAGATTGTTTAAGGAATGCATACTGCATGTGCTCGATATGTTTGTCCCTAGCAGACAGTGAAGATGCGGTGGAATGAGGGAGCCATGGTTCTCGAGATAAGTCGAACAACTGGTTAGGAGGAAGTAGGAGGCTTATGTTTGGTTTAGGAAAAGAGGAACGGAAAAGGCTCTAGAGGGATACAAGTTAGCCAGGAAGGAGCTGAAGAAAGGGCTTAGGAGAGCTATAAGGGAGCATGAGAAAACCTTGGCGAATAGGATCAATGTAAACTCCAAGACTTTTCCAAGTATGTGCAGAACAAGAGAATGATCAAAGAAAGGGTAGGGCCGATCAAGGATTGTAAAGAGAATTTGTGCACAGAGCCTAAAGAGATATGAGAGGTCCTTAATGAATACTTTTCTTCAGTATTCAAAACTGAGAGGGACCTAGTTGTAGAGGAGGATGTTGTGAAACAGGCAGGTAGGCTAGAGGAGATTGATACAAAAACAAAGTTGCTGAAAAGCTCAGCAGGTCTCGCAGCATCTGTGGAGGAGAAAACAGAGCCAACGTTTCGGGTCTTGTGATCCTTCCTCAGAAGTTCAGAGGAAGGGTCACCGAACGCGAAACTTTAACTCTGTTTCCTCCTCCATAGATGCTGCCAGACCTGCTGAGCTATTCCAGCAACTTTGTTTTTGTTCCTGATTTACGGCATCTGCAGTTCTTTTGTTTTTTATTAGAGGAGGTTGATGTTAGTAAAGAAGATGTGCTAGGAATTCTGAGGAAGTTGAAGATAAATAGGTACCCCGGGCCTGATGGGGTTTATCCAAGGATTCTGTGGGATGCGAGGGATGAGATCGCAGGGCATTTGGCGATGATCTTTTCGTCCTCACTATCCGCGGGTATAGTGCCAATAGATTGGAAAGAGGCAAACGTCATTCCTTTTTTAAAAAAAGGGAACCAGGATAACCCCGGAAATTATAGACCAGTTGGTCTTACGTCAGTGGTGGGCAAATTATTGTAAAGGGCTCTGAGAGACAGGATTTAAGATCACTTGGAAAGGCACAGTTGATTCGTGATAGTCAGCATGGATTTGTGAGTGGTAGATCGTGCCTCACAAACCTTATTGAATTCTCTGAAGAGGTGACCAAACATGTGGATGAAGGTAGAACAATGGATGTGGTAGACATGGATTTAAGTAAGGCGTTTGATAAGATTTCCCATGGTAGGCTCATGCAGAAGGTAAGGAGGCATGGGAAATGTGGCAGATTAGATTCAGAATTGGCTGACACTTAGAAGACAAAGGGTGGCAGTGGACGGAAAATAATCAACATGGTGCTCAGTTACGAGTGGTGTACCACAAGGATCTGTTCTGGGTCCTCTTCTATTTGTGACTTTTGTAAATGAAGGAGTGGAAGGGTGGATTAGCAAGTTCGCAGAAAATACGAAGGTGGGTCACGTCGTGGAAAGCGCGGAGGGCTGTTCTAGGTTACAAAGAGACAGTGGTAGAATGCAGAGCTGGTCTGAGAAGTGGCAGATGGAGTTTAACCCTGAAAAGTGTGAGATGATTCATTTTGGAAGGACAAAATTTTAAAAAAAATACAGGGTTAACGGGAAGATACTTCGTAGTGTGGAGAAGCAGAGGGATCTTGGGGTTCATGTTCATAGTTCCCTGAAAGCTGCCACCCAGGTGGACAGAGTTCTTAAAAAGGCGTATGGTGTGTTATCTTTCATTAATAGAGGGATTGAGTTCAAGAGCCGTGAAGTTATGCTCCAGCTATACAAAAGCCTGGTTCGGCCACATCTGGAGTATAGTGTCCAGCTCTGGTCACCTCATTACAGGAAAGATGTGGAAGTGTTGGAAAAGGTGCAGAGGAGATTTACCAGGATGTTGCCTGGAATGGAGGGAAGGCCTGACGAGGAAAGGTTGAGAGAGCTAGAGCTTTTCTCTATAGAAAGACGAAAGATGAGAGGTGACTTGATAGAGGTGTACAAAATGATCAGAGGGATAGACAGAGTAGACAGCCAGAGACTTTTTCCTCGGGTGGAGGTAGCTTTTATGAGGGGACATAGTTTTAAAGTGAAAGGAGGTAGATATCGGGGAGACATCAGAGGTAGGTTCTTTACTTCGAGAGTTGCAGGGGCGTGGAATGCACTTCCAGAGAGGTAGTGGAGTCGGCCTCATTAGGGGAATTTAAGCGGCTATTTGATAGGCATATGGGTGATAGTATAACGTAGCGGTGGAGGTTAGATAGACCTTAAGTTTAGGGTCAAAGTTCGGCACAACTGGCATTTGCCAGTTTTTATCTCATATACCAAAAAACGATTACTATTTATGGACCTATCCAGTTGCCTTTAAAATGTTGGGTAATTGCACTAGCCTCTAACACCTCCTCTGGCAGCTCATTCCCTACATGCACCACACTTTGCGTGAAAAGGTTGCCCTTCAGGCTCTTTTTAAATCTTTCCCCACTCGTGTTCTTGTGGCACAATTGTGACATCGCACGCCTGATACAAAAGGCCCAGTTCAAAGTGCCATCTGCTCTTGAGTTGTATAATAACATGTGTAAGTCAGTGGATTGGAAAAAAAAAACAAAGAATATATATCCTCAGTCATCACTGCTGTCTGGGTGCTGCCAAATCACATCTAGGATCAGGCCTTTAAAATAATAATTGGCTAGTACAGAACTTGAGCATAGTTTTTTTTTGGATTTTGCATCCGTGAGCGAGTATACTTCCCTGATGTGTCTGTTTCCAGCATGCAGAGAAACAGCTGTCTGATTAAATCCACAAATTGCGAGGAGATACAACCTATGTATCTTCCCAATACCTCATTTTGACATTCATGCTAGTTTCTGGACAGATTTATACCTTGCAGGTGGAAATTACTTTTGGCGCAGCCATTGCATAGTCAAACCTTTTTTCCAGATTTTTAATGTTTTGCTTTCAAGTGGCCTTAGCCTGTCTCAGCTGTGAGGATGGAGCCAGTTATGTGATTGTGTGAAACTAACCCGAAACCTATTAAATCAGCATGTTCCAATCCATCGCAAAACAAAGTAAACGGAAGCTCCCTGATCTCAACGTGGCTTTTTGCATGTCCGGCCTCACCAAAAGAAAAAAAAAAATCACCATTCTCCCAAAGCTTTCGTTTCTTCAATTTCTGTTTTATTCACAGACCTGGATCAATCTTATCCAGTCTGGCTTTGCTCTTTGTTGGTCACTTTTTTATGTCTGGTGGTCTCAGTCATGAATCATGAACTGAGATGCTACACAGCCAATGGAATTTCGAAATTAGGACTAAATGATCCCCAATAAGTGATCAGACCCATTCCAAATTCAATAAACAAATTTACAGCTGATATAAAATATTTGTTTTATTATTATTGTCACCTTTCCCTAGGCACAGTGAAAAGTTTTATTTTGCTGTCCAGGCAAATCATAACGTACAGAGTAGATTAGGATAATAGAACGGAGCGAAGAATACGATGTTAAAGCTGCAAAGGATTAAATTGAATTGAATTAGCGTTATTGACCTATGTACTCAAGTAAGTAGAGTGAAAAGTTTACAATCGCCACATTACAGCTCCATCTCAGGTACCAAGGTACCGAGATACCATTAGCTAAGGTCAAATTCTTAGGATGCAGAAAGAAATAGAAATGAAAAGGAATAATATTCTGGCATTATAGGTCATAGGAATAAATTAGCAAAAGAAATAAGTAAAAAAAGTTCAGAATATCAGGCGGGAGAGAGCGAGGTCAACATTAAATTTAAAATTTGAGAGGTCCATTCAGAAGTCTGATAACAGTGGGGAAGGAACTGTTCTTGAATCTAATCATACGAATATGCAAACTTTTATATCTCTGCCCGACGGAAGTGGGTGGAAGAGAAAATAACGGGGGTGCTTTGGCTCCTTGATTACATTGGTTGCTTGACGTCTTGAGGCAGCGATAGCGTCAGTGGATGGAAGGCTGATTTGCATGATTGACTGGGCATTGGTCACAACTCTCTATAGTTTCTTGCGGTCTTGGGAACACCAGTTGCCAAACTAATTTGTTATCCATCCTTATAGAATGTTTTCTAAGATGTTCATACAACAATTGGCAATAGTCCTTGTGGACATGCCGAACTTTCTTAGCTTCCTGAGGAAGTAGAGACGTTGTTGTTCTTTCTTCACCATTGCTTCCACAGAGGTGGACCTGGACAGGTTGTTGGTGATCATCACTCCCAAGAACTTGACTCTCTGGAACATTTCCACATCAGCACCACTGATGCCCTCCATTCTGCTTCCTGAAGTCAATGACCAACTTCTTCATTTCGTTGACTTGATGAAGAGATTGTTTTCTTTACACCATGCCACCAAGCACGCAATCCATTTCCTGTGTTCTATCTGTCGCTATCTGAGATCCGCCCTTCAAATGTAGTGTCGTCAGCAAACTTATAAATGGTGTTGAGGTAGAAATTTGTCCATACCGTTGTTAGTGTATACAGAGCACAGTAGGGCACTGAGTTTGTATCCTTGCAGGACACCAATGTAGAGGATTATGGGGGAAGAGGTGTTGCCACCTATTCTAACTGTTTCTGTTCTATGGGTTAGGCAATGTGAAAAGCAGCACAGTTCCCTTGGTCTCAGGATGGTATATAAGATACTCAGTTGCAAACTTTGGGCGGGTTCTGTTGTGAAGCTCCCTTCCTGTCGCAAAAAAGTGTCAAATCCAAACACTGGTAACCTCCAGTAATTGTGTAATTGATAATGACATCTTATTGTTATGCTTTAAACATTGGATCTGCCAAGAATCTGTCAATCAAATTTCATTTTTGTGTTTGGAATGCAGCAATATCTGCTGCCAGAAAACTTAAGTCTCGTGTCTGATATAGGAAGTGTGCAACATTCGAATGAATTAGAAAGCCTCTGGAACCAGAGCGGAATCCTTATCTTCGCACGAATAATGTTTGCCAGGCATTAGCTGTAATAAATCTCGAAAATGCTTCCTCTGTCATATAATGCAACTTGTATAAAAATAGTTTATTTTCTGACTTAACAATAGCTGATATTTTATTTTCATGAGATAGTATCACTTTTGACATTTGTTATTTGCTGGTGATGTTTAATTTTAAAATTAGACTAATTGGATATTTGATCACATTTTTTAACTCCTGTCTGAACCTACTTTGAACTGTTGCATAGATAAATGTGTTAGTACAAGAATTGAGGAGCTGTAGCATATTTCCGACTTCCTGGAGAATGAATTTGGGATCACTGAAGCTCGTTATGTTGTAATCATTTGTAATGCGTACATATAAGAACTGTGCAACATATGTCGTCCACAGCAGGATGAAACTGAACGAGATGGAGAAAAGTAAAATGATGGATTTTCTCCGGCTCTCCATCTCTGGGTCACTCTGATTCTCTTTATTTATCTGAGTATTGAGCCTCTTTCGGGCTCTGCTGGACGCCAGAATATGTCGAACCGTCAGAGCGTTGAGCAACAGAATCAGTAGGAATGGGGCACACGGAGTCAAAATACGGTCGAACCAGTCATATGCTGTCCATAAAGAAGAAGTATAACGGGTACCTTTGAGCTTGCAATACCACGGTACATTATCAATTATATAAATAGGCTCGTGGATAAAGTACCAGGGAATATTGGTAATACAACCAAGTATGCAAACCGTTCCTATGATAATATTTGCCATCTTATTTGTGCAATATTTTATTCTCAGATTTCGGCAGCAAATTGACACAAATCGATCGAACGTGAAAGTAACCGTTAACCAGACGGAACTAACTCTGGCTCCATATGTTAATGCAATGCTAAGACTACACAGCGGGGTGATAAACAAAAAGCTGTTGGGGAAATAAATAGCATTCATGCGGTTTACCATCACAGCTGTGATAATGACCAGGAGATCCATCACTGCCATAGACATGAGGTAACGAGTGATACATCCTGAAAGGCCACATTTCTCTCGGGGCAAGATTATGATTGCCATTAGATTTGCTGGAATAAAGCGAGAAGGTTATAAAATTAAAAACTATCACCGAAATGCTAACATTTCGACGACTGATACAGCAAGCAAATAATAATTATGAAATGTAGTAAATAATCCCATGATGCAAACTAGAAGGAGTACAGGAAGTGAATGAGATTAATCATAATTTTGTCAATGGCAAGGGGACAACAAACAATTTCATCAATAGAGGGTTTTGAAATATCTTACTGTATTCCACTTTGTAATGACAAATAACTCGCATCAATATCCTGTGCACTGTATTTTCGGGAGAGTACGATGGCTTTTGCACGGGTATGGAAAATATTTGAGGGAATTGTCTAGGTCAAAGGAGTCCAATTACAGCGAGATAATTCTTTTCTCCCCTCTCTTTTTGGAAACAGTAGTTCAAGCGAGGCTCACTTTTGGTAGATCTCTCCAAATTCTTAATGGTCAAAGCAGTGCAACTAAAGATAAACTGTTTTCGTTTGCAGAAAGGTTAAACAGTCTAAGATAGAGAATTAATGTGCTTGTCACGTAATAATGGTGGCTGAACTAGTGACAATGGCGTGATGAATTGAGACTTTCGAAAATAATGTTGTATCTTCATCTGAATGAAAATAAGAGCATGACATGGAGAATATAGGAATTTTCCCGCTGAAATTTTGCAGCACAAATCCAGCATTGCTGTGACAGATCGAGTAGACTACTGAAGCACTGCAACGATTCTTTGATTGCAAAGAGCCATGCATACCTTATTTTAAGATAATTAATTTGAAAACATACAAGGCAAAGAGACAAATAGAATAAAAAGAAACAATTTGAACAATTTAACCATGTTCTCGCAATGCATCCAGATAAAAGTCAAATCTGGAGTCCAGTCTTCATATATCTCCCTATGATCCTCTCCCTAAATGGATACCGTCTATCATTTGTATGATTAGAAACACTCCTCACTGATAAAATAGAACAGTCCCTCGTTTTGAACTAGACGATTAAATCATTGACTTGTCAGTTTGGAGTGGTTACATGTGTTGATAAAAATGGATTATCTGGAATATTAGGCGATCTCCTTCAGGCTATTTGTTCAGGAATTGACCCTTACCTAGGTAATCAAACTGCTTATGATTTCACGCTTCAGGTCACATCAAATCTTCTCTATATTTTATTCTTTCAAAGAAATCGAAGTGTTTATGCCCTCGACTCGATATTTGCATCAATTACTCTCAAGTAAGGAAAACATGGTGATATTGAATGAGAAGGGGCAGACAACAGGACATTTACTCATGAAGGAAAGTCGAAGAGCGCTTTCAAAGGAAAATCTTCATAATTAGGGAAGCAGAATAGTGTTCAGCAAAGCAGAAACGTTTGGGCACTATATTTCGATGAAGGATTAATATTTTCAAGCAAATTGAACTTTTTGTTTAATTTATCTGAAATGTAAATGTTCAATTTTACATGATTACATTTGCCTTCAATTATTATGATAATGCCCATTGAAAAATCGCCAATGCTTTCTCGTTTTCAAATTTGAAACGATCATAAAATGATATTCAGCATCATTATTTTCAACTTACATTTTCTGAAGACTTTAGTTTAATGGTGGAATTGGCTTTCAGCATGCCAGGGAATGTGGGGCCACTGCTATGCTGCATATGCAGTTGTTAGAATTCATTATCATTGCGACAAACAATGTACAGATATTGGGTGTTGTAATATTCATAGCCAAACCATGTGTACTGTAAAACCTAACTGGCGATTCGGTTTGTGCATTTTGTTTTTCTGTGTTAACCTATTCAACTCTCATTCATTTAATAAAATTAATAATCTTCTCCATTTAAAATGTTTTCCTGAGAACGGACATTTATTTTCCACAAAATGGAAATATAGCAAGAGGCCATTTAGTCCTTAAACATAATCTGGCATCAATTTGCACCATGACTGATGTTCAATTTACGTACCTGTGTTCTATGTGTTACTACACCTACTTCATAATATCTATTTATCTAAAATGTGAAAGTAGGAAGAAATAGAAAGTTTTGTCTTTGGTGGGCGACAGTTCCAATGGTCTAAAGAAAAACAAATGAAAGAACTGTGGATGCTTTAAATCAGAAACAAAAACGGAATATCATGGAAAAGTTCTGAATAAAGGTCACCGGACCGGAAGCTTTATCTCTGATTTCTCTTCAAGGTTTCTACTCGTCTTTCAGGCTTCCAGTGTAAAGCCGTCCTCCTGTTATTTCTGAAATGCCTGTCTATAATCAATAAGTGTACACGACGTACCCGACGCCCTCCACTCCTCTCCCAATACTATTCATGGACTCTAAAATTAAAAGAAATTTCATTTCACTCTGCCTGTACGAAATTATACGCATTATGGTACCTGTTCATCGAATCTTGGGTGAGCCTAAAGCCTTAGTTTTCAAATCGAGAGAATGCAAATCGATTTTCTCTTAAATATTTCTCATTTAGCAAACGTTGTTCAATTATCACTCTCGGAACCCAGCGTTACATTCCCTACGACATGCATGTTTGATGAATTGTGATGCCATGATCTCTTGACATTAGTGCCGCCAAAGCTTAACCAGGGCATTTCATAATTAAAACACAAATTGTATCTTATTGACTATAACAGCAACAGAGCATTCTGATAATTTACTTCTATGTGTTATTGAGAACTGAATGGTCCACACGTCAGTAAGTCCTTTTGAACCTTTACTGGTTTGAAATAGTCACTAATTAGAAATCACGATAATGTCTCCTTTTCAGATTCAAAATGGGTTACACGAAAGATTCAAACAGAGACGCCAACAACCACTCTCCACAATTAAAGGCTGAAGCTTAATCACTTTCTAGTCAATCTGCCCTATAGATTCTCTGAAGGGCATGTACATCCATTTGCATATACAATATCTAGATAAAAAACAGAGTATGTTGTTACAGTGATTACAAAACATCTGCCTTTTTGTCAGAACATTGTTTCTATTCTTCCACATGATGTTCATTCAGCGATGAATTCAATTTAAATATTTGTTGAAGTACTTTACCCGGTACTGCGATCAAAGCAAGACCAGTGTAATAAATAGCATATAACAATCCTGTTGGCGGAGCATGCATCCTCGGTGAGAAGTTATTTTGTCTACCGGAGAATCTGAAGCTTTCTGTTTGACACTCAGATGACTGCTTCATATTTGATGTGATTTGGATGTTACATGCCCAAACTCCTGTCCTTGTCTCCCCGAAGACACAATTAGACAGTCCCTGAACAAATGTCTTTAATTAAGAAATTACTTATCTTAGTTAAAGTCAATGAACAAATATGCTTATGCCATCGATTTTCTGTTTATCGTTGATGACATAGAGAAGACAGTAGCGACTGCTATTAAAAATAATTTACAACAAAACTCTCAAAACATTCGAAAATCAGACATGCTGTCTTTATTCTATCCAACAAACGTAATTGATTTTTAGGGCTGCCCGTAACAGAGCAGCATAAAATGGCAGACGAATGTCCCCGAAAAGCTTTGCAGACATGCCTGACAGACGTTCAAGAGTGTGGGAAACACTTGCCTAATGTAACCTCAGCAAATAAAACAATAACCTAACATGCAAAAGAATTGCGGATGCTGCAAATCAGGAACAAAAACAAAAGTTGCTGGAAAAGCTCCGCAGGTCTGGCAGCATCTGTGATGAGAAATCAGAGTCATATCTGTCTTAAGTAAGATTTGATGTGCAACCGTGTCTGCTATCCTAGGTAAGAATATTTCACACTAATGAGTTGCTTGTCTTGAGTTTTCTTCAATCAATCTGTTGTAATATTATGAGTAGGTTTCAGTCAAGATTCTTTGGACTGCAAATAAGACATTGAATAATAAAAGAGGAAAGAGGTGACCAGAAGTGCAATTATACAAAATGCTTTTTACGAGAATTTGGGAATTTGATTGAAAATTGGTAGTACTGGGAATATAAAGGAAAGAATTTATTATCCAACACTTCTTGCCGTAACAAAGACATCATTGAGGATGCTCCATCCCAATTTTAGAATTGACTGAGCCAATGTTTGGCGAAAATGTTGTTGCACTGTGTGTAGCTACTGGTAGTAAAGTAGATTCTGTGAGCAGCAATGATGCTCTTCAATATCTACAAAAAGGTCCTCCATGATATCATGTAGACAAAGAAACCATGTCCTGATGACCACACCCAGCTAGCCAATCAATAATATTCTATTCTCCGATAAATTAGATAAAACAGTGGGAAGGGAAAGGGTATACAATATAGTCCACAATGGGCCTTCAGTGCCATTCATCAATAGCGTCTCCAGGACCACAATTGACTGGGTTGGATGAGCACTTAATGGCAAAATACACAGACAAGTCCTGCACCTATATATGAAGGATCTAACACAAGTCAATACTCGACTTTAATTATTGTCGCCACAGCAACTTTGGGCTATTCTGGAGTCCAGCCCTAGTCCGCACACAGAGGACGATCATCATCATGTTCAGTGGTTATAGAAAATTTCAATCATAAAACTACATGGTTCCCATAATTGAACAGATGACATCAGGACTCTTCCTACGTTGGTTTTGTTCAAATACATACCCAGGAACCATTTTGCACCAAATGGCAATGACAAACTCACCGAATAATAAAATAAATGTTTCAATGTTATCTTAAGATTAGTTCTCAAATGACAATCAGAAAGGTACACTTATATATTCATTAATATATAAATACAATGAGTAATTCTGGTTAAAATGAAAACAACACATGCTGGAGAGATTCAGCAAATCTTGCAGCATCTGCAGAGAAGAAGCTGAGTTAATGTTTCGAAGTTTTGAAGAAGCAACATTTTTGATCTTGAGGGTACTTTTGTAAATTCTTCAGATGGCCAGTCATCCAGATGCTGGGAAGTTTGCAAAACCACGCTGTTATAAAGGTAAGGTTCTGAATTCCCCTCCCGTTCCCATTTCAAAGAATAGATTGGTGTATGTCTAAGGTACTAGGGCTGCATGTAATTTCAGCAGAATCTCAGGCGGGAGAATGTTATTTTGACCCACAAAAGCACAAAAACAGTCCCTATCTAGAGATCGACGTATATTCTACTACCGTCTTATTCGACATTGTTTCGTACAAGTGTTTGAGCGAGTAGATGGGTCGCCTTGTACATGTCCCCGACAAGTCGATTTCCTGGAAGATCTGACATATTTCTTGGAAGTTTTGGTGAAAACGTGTATTGCTTGTCTAGCTACTTTTCCCGGAATTTCATTAATAAACAGTGGGTTGTTGCAACAATTAACAAACATGTACCCTGATGTTCTAGATAACAAGGTGTGGAGCTGAATGAACATAGCAGGCTGGGCAGCATCAGAGGAGCAGGAAAGCTGACGTTTCGGTTCTGGGCACTTCCTCATTTTCTGAAGAAGGGTCCAGACCTGAAACGTCAGTTTTCCTGCTCCTCTGGTGCTGCCTGGCATGCTGTGTACATCCAGCTCCACACCTTGTTACCTCAGACTCCAGCATTGGCAGTTCCTTCTATACCTACCCTGATGTTCTTCCTTTTTGGTGAAAACCACTCATTGATAGTGCATCTGTCACTTGCACGTAGAAACTAATGTCAATGGTACGAATCAACCTTGCAAAGTTTATCTTGGCTTCATCCACACAAATATACTTCCTTCTGAAAATGGTAAGACATCAGTTTTCAGCTTGCTGTCATTTGTGACGTGTTTGAGCGTTCTGCTTGTATGCACAAAGTTTTTTTTTTATTCATTCGTGGGATGTGGGCATTACTGGCTGTCCAGTATTTCTTGTCCATCCCGAGTTGCATTTGAAAAGGTTGGGGTGAGCTGCCTTTTCGCACCGCTGCAGTCCTCCTGCTGTGGGTTGACCCACAATGCTATTAGGGAGGGAATTCCAGGATTTGACCCAGCAACAGTGAAGGAACGGCGATATATTTCTAAGTCAGAATGGTGAGCGACTTGGAGAGGTACTTGGAGAGGAACTTGCAAGTGATGGTGTTCCCATATATCTGCTGCCTTTATCCTTCTGGATGGAAGTGATTATGGGTTTGGAAGGTGCTGTATGAGGATCTTTGGTGAATTTCTGCAGTGTATCTTGTGGATAGTACACACGACTGCTACTGAACGTCGGTGGTGGAGGGAGTGAATGCTTGGAGATGTAGTGCCAATCAAACAGGCTGCGTTGTCCTGGATGGTGTCAAGCTTCCTGAGTGCTGTTGGGGCTGCACTCATCCAGGCAAGTAAGGAATATTCCATCATGCTCCCGACTAATGCCTTGTATAAGGTGGACAGGCTTTGAGGAGTCAGGAGGTGAGTTACTCGCCGCTGTATTCCCAGCTTCAGGCCTGCTGTTGTAGCCATTGTGTTAATGTGGTGCGTCCAGTTGAGTTTCTGGTCAATGGTAAACCCCAGGATGTTGATAGTGGGGGATTCAGTGAAGGTAACATCATTGAATGTCATGGGGCCGTGATTAGATTGTCTCTAATTGGCGATAGCCACAGCCTGGCATTTGTGTGGCGCGAATGTCACTTGCCACTTGTCAGCCCAAGGCTGGATATTGTCCAGATCTTGTTACATGTGAACATGAACTGCTTCGGTATCTGAGGAGTCACGAATGGTGTTGAACATTGTGCAATCGTCGGCGAACATCCCCAATTCTGACCTTATGATGTGGTGAAGGCCATTGATGAAGCAGCTGAAGTTCGCTGTCTCCAGGAAACTACCCTGAAGACTCCGTGAGAGATCTCCTGGAGCTGGGACGATTGACCTTTCACAACCATGACTATCTTCCTGTGTGTCAGGTATGACTCCAAACACAATAGAGTTTGACCCCTGAAAGCCATTGATTCCAGTTTTTCAGGTTTCCTTGATGCCACACTCGGTCGAATACAGCCTTGATATCAATGGCTGTCATTCTGACCTCACTTCTGGAATTCAGCTCTTTTGTCCATATTTGAACCAAGGCTGTAATGAGATCAGGAGCTGAGTTGTCCTGGCGGAACCCAAACTGGGCGCCAGTGATCAGGTTATTTCTGAGCAAGTGCTGCTTGATAGCACTGCTGATGACACCTTCCAAAACTTTACTGATGATCGAGAGGAGACTGATTGGGCGGTAATTGGCCAGTTTGGATTTGCCCTGCTCTTTGCAAACCGGACATACTTGCGCAATTTTCCACATTGTCGGGTCGATACCAGTGTTGTAGCTGTACTTGAACAGCTTGGTTAGGGGAGTGGCAAGCACTGGAGCACATGTCGTCAGTACTATTGCCTGAATGTTGTCGGGGCCCGTAGCCTTTGCTTTAATTAATTTCTCCAACCGTTTCTGAAATATAGCGTGGAGCGAATCGAATTGGCTGAAGACTGTTATCTGTAATGCTGGGGACAACTGGAGGAGGCTTAGATGGATCATTCACTCGGCACATCTGGCTGAAGATTGCTGCGAATGCTTCAGATTTATCTTTTATATTGATGTGCTGGGCTCTTCCATCATTGAGAATGGTGATATTTGTGGAGCCTCCTCCTCCAGTGAATTATTTAATTGTCAACCACCATTCACGACTGGATGTGGCAGGGCTGCAGATCTTAGATCTGATCCGTTGGTTGTGGGATCTCTCAGCTCTGTCTATCACTTACTGCTTTGCTCTTACGCGTGCAAATAGTCCTGTTGTTGGCTTCACCAGGTAGATGCTTCATATTCAGGTCTGCCTGGTGCTGCTCCTGGCATGCCCTCCTGCAATCTCAATTGAAGCAGGGTTGATCTCCTGGCTTGATGATAATGGTCGAGTGAGGGATATGCTGGGCAATGAGGTTACAGTTTGTGCTGGAGTACAATTCTGCCACCTCATGGATGCCCTGACTGCATCACAAGCTTAGTTCAAAAGAGTTGGCCTCCCAAACAGAAGTGAGACCTTTAACGTGAGGACAACATTTGACAGAATGTGACAATAGGAGACCGAGTAAAATTATACTTGATCGGAACCTGGCGGAATCTCTCCGCTGGTTGGAGTTATTACTAGCCAGAAAGGTTGTTGTTAGTGTTATCAATTTGAAATTTGGGACACCTCTGCAGTCATTACTCGGGAGACAGAATGTCCTAGGCTTCATCATCTTCAACTGCTTCAATGACCTGTCTTCTATCACAAGGTCAGACCTGGGAAGCTTCACTGATTGTACCGTTCCCCAGAAACTGAAGCAGTCCATGTTCAAATGGAACAAGGCCTGGAAAATATCCAGGCTTTGTTTGACAAATGGCAAGTAATATTCACGCCACACAAATGTCAGGCAAATACACCACTTGAGAATCAAACCATCCATCTTTGATATTCAAAGCATTGCCATCACTGAGTCCCTAACAAAATGTTTATCAGCATACTTTTTTTACCATTGATCAGAAATTTTATTGAGCTAGCAACATAAATAAATTTGTGTTCAACAGCATGTCAAAGGCTAGGAATCTTGCAGTGAGTAACTCACCTCCTGACTCCCAAAAACCTGCCCACCATCTGTAAGATGGAAGTCAAGCTTCTAAAGGAATATTCCCCAAGAATAAGACAGGACACTAAAAGTCCTCTTGATTGCTAGCACATCCACAAATATCCATCACCTCCACCACTGATGCTCAGTGGTAGCAGTGTTTAGCACCCACAAGAGGCACTGCACCAAGGCTTACTAGACAGCACCTTCCAAACCCACGAATATGTAAAAAGATAGAGGCAAGCAGGTACACGGGAATACCATCCTTCTGCAAACTCCCTCTTTCATATGGTCGATGTGATGAAGTTCATTCATGATTTCGCAATTCTCAAACTTCTCAGATCACAAAATCGATCCAGGCCAAAATGCAGCAAGACTTGAACCACAGCCAGGCGTGGGCTGACAAGTGACAAATAACACCTGCATCAATAAGGTGCTAACAACAGCCATCTCCTATAAGAAAGAATCTGGCCCCTTGATATCCAACGATATTGCCATCACGAAATGATCGAAATGACAACATCTTAGGAGTTCCCGTTGCTCAGAAATGAACCGGACTCACCATATAAATATAATAGTTCAGGAGGAGACCAAAGACTAAGTATCCTGCAATAAATAGCACGTCTCCCGGTTCCCTAAAGTCTGTCCTCTATCTACCGGTCAGGAGTACGGTGGAATACTCTCTATTTGCCTGGATGTGTACAGCTTCATCAATACTCAAGAAACGTGATACTATCCATGAGAAGTCAGCCCGCTGAATAGATACCACATTCATAAACATGCATTCCCTCCACCACTAATGCACATCAGCAGCGGTTTGCACCATTTATAACATGTTCTGTTCACATTTCCCAAGTGTCTAAAGAAAACACATTCCAAACACAGGATAACTAATAACGAGAAGGATAAGTGCAGTTGATGCATGGGAACATTATGACCTTGAATTAGGGATTAAACCTACCAGCAGCAGATATACAGGACTAAGCGAGCTCAGCAGTTTTACAATATACAATCATGAATGGAGTAGGACATTTAAACTTTGGAGGCGGATGGTCCACACATATCCCCATCCTTATTGTTGACAGAAGACAATCTATTAGTGCAAAAGACAAAATTGATGTATTAACAACAATCTTCAGCGGGAAGTGTTGTGAGGTTGTTCCATCTCAACCTGCTCCAATGGTCCTTCAGAAAAAAATGATTCACTCCTATTGATGTTGAGAATGATCTAGATGAGGGAACTGTGGGGATTCTGCTTAAGTTTGAGGCGATACAAAGATAATTGGAGAGACAGATAGTATTGAGGATGTGGGGCGGATGCAGAAGGATTTGGACAGGTTAGGAAAGTAGGCAAAGAAGTGGAAAATGGAGTACAACGTGGGAAAATGTGAGGTCATGCACTTTGGTAAGAAGAATAAAAATATGCACTATTTTCTAAATGGGGAGAAAATTCAGAGGTCTGAAGTGCAAAGAGAGTTGGGAATTCTTGTCCAGGATTCTCTCAAGTTAAACCCACAGGTTGAGTCAGTAGTCAGGAAGGTAAATGCAATTTTGGCATTTAGTTTGAGAGCACTTCATTATAAAAGCAGAGATGTACTACCGGGGCTTCACAAGGCTCTGGCCAGGCCACATTTGGAGTATTATTTGCAGTTCTGGGCCCCATATCTCAGGAAGGATGTAGTGGCCCTGGAGCGGTTTCAGAGGATGTTCACGAGAATGGTCGCAGGAATGGAAAGCTTAACATATGAGGAACGTTTGAGGACTCTGGAACAATATTCATTGGAGTTTAGAATGATGAAGGGGTATCTAGTTGAAACTGACAGAATACTGAATGACCTGGACAGAGTGGATGTTGGGAAGATGCTTCACGGTCAAGGACCCGTGGTCACAGCCTTAGGGTAAAGGGAAGACCTTTCAGAATGGAGAAAAGGAGAAACTTCTTCAGCCAGAGACTGATGAATCTATGGAATTCACTGCCACCAAAGTCTGTGAAGACCATGTCATTGAGTGCGTTTAAGACTGCGACAGACAGGTTCTTGATTATCAAGGGGATCAAGGATTATGGGAGAAAGCGGCAGAATAGTGGTTGAGGAACTTTTCAGCCATGATTGATTGGCGGAGCAGGCTTGATGGGCGGAATGGCCTAATTTCTGCTCCTATGTGTTATATTATTATGGTCTTATGGACGTGGCAAGCGTCCAACAACACAACTGAATCAGTCTGCTCCAAGTGTTGAGCACTCCTCATCAAGACCAGAGAGCATTATCATCGAATAAACAACCGCTAACTTCAGGCTGGGATGTGGAGGAACGTTTTCTCTCAGTATTGAGTCTTTGGATCCTCTTGCCACAGCGAGCAGTCGGGGCAGAGTCCTTGTATTTATTGAAGGCTGAGATAAGTAGATTCTTGCCAGGTGATGGAGTCAATGGTAACTCGGAAAACGGATGCGAGCAATATTGGATCAAAGATAATCCTATTGAGTGATAGAACAGGCTTGAGCAGTCGAATGACCTACTTCGGTTCCTATTTCTTATACTCTAATGGGAATCATGGGAAATCTCTTCGCTGGATGGAGTGTCATCTGACACAGAGGATGATGGTTGTGGTTGTTGGAAGTCAGTTTTCTCAGCCTCAGGACAAATGAGCTGGACTTCAGAGGGTTTGTTTACCAGGTCCAACGTCTTCAGTTGCTTCATAAATTACCTTCCTTCCATTATAAATCCAGGGGTCGAAATGTTTACTGATGACTTCAGAATGTTCAGTGGTATTTCTGATAGCCCAGCTATTAAAGCATTCTGTGTCCAAGTTCAGCAAGGGCTGGACAATGTGCAAGCTTAGGCTGACAAGTGACAAGGAACATTCATACCACACAAATGCCAGAAGATGAGCGTCATAAACAGTGGAGAATCTCATCATTGTCTTTCGACATTCAATGGTAAGACTACTGCTGAATATTTTAGCACTAATATTCTGAGGTTTATCCAAGACCATATAGGCGTTATGGTTAGAACAGCAGATCAGAAGCCAGGAATCCTGCAGCTGGTGACTTTTCTCCTGTCACTCCAAAGCCTGTCCACCATCTCAGAGGCTCAAGTCAGAAGTGGCATGGAAGGCTCCCCACTTCTCTCAATGAGTGCAGCTCTAACAGTACCCAAACAGCTTGATATGATCAAAGGCCAAGCAGCCAACTTGATTGGTCCCCATCCACAATCATTTACTCCCTCCACCACTGACACTTAGCGTCAGATATGAATACCATGATACTCCTTAGACAATAGCTTCCAAACTCATTATCACTGCCATCTGGAAGGAAAATCGCGGAATTTCGGGAATAGCGATCATGCCTCAATTGATTCTGACTTAATTACTGAAATGAACAAAGATTGATCAAAAGTTGGAGATTCAATTTGTGTTTGTCCAATATTACTAAGCTGAGAAGGAATTATTTTGAAGTGAACTGGAAATAACAACGAGAAGATTGATCAGTATGAGAGTTGTGGCAGGTATTCTGAGCGAAGATTAAAGTGGTTCCAAGAAAACATATTCGCACAAAGTAAAGAGGGTGAGGCTGATAAATCCAGAGTTCCCTGGAAGTCTAGGAGCATACAAACTCAGAAGAAAAGTTCATGTCAGACAGTGAGCACTCACTACTATAGAAAGCGAAGAGGAGTGTGGAATGTGTTGGGCTGCAATCCAAAATAAAACTAGAAAGCAAACAATAGATCATACAACATAAAACATAGAACAGTGCAGCACAGTACAGGCCCTTCCGCCCACGATGTTGTGCCGAACTTTTACCCTAATCCTAAGGTCCATCTAACCTCCATCCCTACCTTATACTATCACCCGTATGCCTATCTAATAGCCGTTTAAATGCCCCAAATGAGGCCGACTCCTCTACCTGCTCCAGCAATGCATTCCATGCCCCTACAACTCTCTGAGTAAAGAACCTACCTCTGACATCTCCCCTATATTTACCTCCACTCACTTTAAAACTATGCCCCCTTGTAATAGCTACCTCCATCCTAGGAAAAAGTCTCTGGTTATCTACTCTATCTATACCGTTGATCATTTTGTACACCTCTATCGAGTCACCTCTCATCATTCTTCATTCCAAAGAGAAAAGCCCTAGCTTCCTCTTAAGACCTTCCCTCCATTCCAGACAACATCCTCGTAAATCCTTTTTGCACCTTTTCCAACACATCCATATCTTTCCTGTAATGAGGCGACCAGAACTAGATGCAATACTCCCAATGTGGCCGAACCAGGCTTTTGTATAGCTGGTGAATAATTTCACAGCTCTTGAACTCAATCCCTCTATTAATGAAAGCTAACACATCATTGCTTTGAAATGATGCTGGCAAGAAATATCAAGGCGATTTTCAGCAGATTTGTCTCTTTTTCAAAACAGAGAAAGAAAGTGATTAACGTAAGCAACATAAACAGCAAACAGTAGAAACCAAATGTAAATGTAGAAGGCTTGTGTATGGTTACTGATTTGGATTAAAGCTTAAAGAGGCCTCAATCGTACGGGCTTTAATGATGATTCTGGGAGAATCGTGTGAGAAGTCCATCAGATCATTCTGGATGTTGTGAGCATGTAACTGCATTTAGGAACATGAGATCATGGCATCCAGATATGGTGGTAAGTATTGGAGGATTTGGGAGACTTTGATGCCAAGAGAAGTTGTGACCTCACTCTATAGGACAAAGGAGGCACATGTGTGAGTTACGAAACTGAAGACAGGCAGAGGTGTTGAAAAATATTTAATAGATCAGGCAAAAAGTTAAGCAAGGAGTTAGGGGGTCTAAAGGGTGCCAAGAACTGTTCTTGGCAAACAGAATTAAGGAAAATCCCAGGCTGTTTTATAGAATATCAGGAGCAAGAGGATAGCCAGGGAAAGGTTATGTCTGCTTAAGGAAAAAGAGGGAATTGAAGTGGAGTTGAAGGAAGTGGGTGAAATTCTGAACCAATATTTTGCATCGGTATTCACAAAGGAGAGGGACATTTTGGATGGTGATACTGGAAAGGGATATGTTTCTGTTCTAGAGCACTTTGATCTTTTTCAAAAATGGGAGATGTGCTGCGTTTTGTTGAAAAACACTAAGGTAGACAAGTCAGCAGATGAGATCAATCCCGAAATAATGACGGGAAAGAGGGAATAAATTACTGGGGATTTGTAAAAGCTCTTTGCATTCTGTTCAGTCACAGGAGAAGGCCCAGAGGACGAGAGAACAGCTAACAATTTCCCTTTGTTGAAGAAGGGCAACGGGAATCGTCTGGCAACTTTCAGGCCAAGGAGCCTTATATTGGTCGCAGGAAAATTACTGGAGAAGTTTCTTAGAGGTAGGATTTACTCACATTTGGCACAATATTGTCTTATTAGTGATACGCCCTTGCGCATGGGAAATCATGTCTTACAAACTTGCTTGAGTGCTTTGAGGAAGCGACAAAGTTAGTGATATGAACACGATGTTGCTCATGCAGACCTTGGAAAAGCTTTTGATGAGGCCTTTCATGGCAGGCTGATGCAAAAGGTGAAGTCAAATGGGATCAGCGGTGATCTGGCAAGATCGTTATACAACTGGCTTGGCCACAGAACACCGAGACACGGTTGAAGGGTAGATGAAGGGTCTAGGCCCAAAACGTCAAGCATTCCTGCTCCTATGGTGCTGCTTGGCCTGCTGTTTTCATCCAGCTCCACACCTTGTAATCTCGGATTCTCCAGCATCTGCAGTACATATTATCTCTGAACGGTTGAAGGTTGATTTTTTTTTTCTGAATGGAGATCCATGATCAATAGTGTGTTGCAGAGATAAATGCTGGGACCATTCTTGTTTTTAAAATATATAAATGTCCTGAAGGAGAAAGTAGATAGCCTTGTCAGTAAATTTCCAGAAAAATGAAAGATTGGGGGAGTTGCAAATCATGAGGATGATTGCCAGGGGATACAATAGGGCATAGATAAGTTGGAGACTTGGACGGATAAAAGGCAGATGTAACCTAATCTGGAAAATTTCGAGGTGATGCATTTTGTAAAGTCTAATGCAGAAGTCTACAGTAAATCGAAGAACTCTGAGTAGCATCTGTATCTGTAGAGATCTAGTTGTACAGTTCCATAGTTCACTGAAAGTGGCAACATAAGTAAATAAGGAGAAGTATGGCATGTTTGTATGCATCGATTGGGTCATAGAGTGTGCGAATTGGCAGATCATGCGGCAGGTGTATAGAAGTTTAGTTCGGCCACGTTTGGAATATTACGTACAGTACTGACTGCCACAAAAGCAGAAGAATGTGAAGGTGTTGGAGAGGTTATGGAAAAGGTTTATCAGCATATTGTCTGGCTTGGAGAGTATTGTATCTGAGCAGAGATTAGACAAACTTGGTTTGCTTTCACTTGAACGTCGAAGGCTGAGGGACTGCCTGAATGAAGTTTACAAAATTATGAGAGGCACAGATAGAATGGATAGTCGGAGCCATTTTTCCCCAGGATTGAAATATTAATTACTATGGGGCATAGGATCCAGGCAATAGGGGACAGTTTAAAGGAAACCTGAGAGACAATGTTTGTTTCTGCACCGAATGTGTAAGTACCCGTAATGCACTGACGGAGAGTATGCTCGAAGAATATGTAATTTCGACATTTAAGCAACAATTTAACAGACAAATGAGTAGGCAGGGAATATAGTAATATGGAACGTATAGAGGCAAAATATCTTTTTTAAAACTTTAGAAAGGCATCATGTATTGTCGCAGACAGGCTGGGACAAATGGCCATTTCCTGTGCTATACTCTTCATTGAGACAGGATTTTAGCATGGCAGTAGAGAAATGCATATTAAGTGGTTATGGAATATCAACAGTCAGATTAATGTGCATCTGTCCTCATCAATTTTCAGCTTCATTACTTCTCTCCCACTGCGGTAAAACTCGATGTTGAGGATTTGACATGAAAGTCAGAGCTGGTAACTGGTGACTCCAACTTGTGCCTCGTTTTTGTGGACTTCTGTCTCAGGCACCAACGCAGACAGAAGCTGCATGCTGTCCATACGCACCAATGCTGGCATCTGTCACATGCCATGCTCTCCATGCTATCACAGCACATCTCCTTACCACTGAAAATATGGCCTTGCACTTCATTCTTACATCTCTGAGTGCACTGACAACTCTCAATACAACGCTGCTGCAAGGATACTGCGGTAAGGGTCACATATCCAGCACCTGGACTGCACCTCTGGGCTGCTCACTGTGTGTTTGTACACACTCACTTTGAGCTTACCTGAATGCTCACAGAATTATTGAATTTAGCAGCATTTCCCCTCAACCAGAGCTACCAGGTTCACACAACTGCTGAATTATCTTGTTTTACAAACACAAAACCAAGAAGCTTGATCTCATTGCCCACAGTCAGTCAAGGTGCCCAGCATAGTGATTCAAGGATAGTCTCAGTTGTCAGTCCAGGCATTTGGATATGGTCAGTCAGCTTCTTGTCGTTGTTAGAGTCAGGACCCATTCCTCATAAGGGGTCAGGATCTGAATGTTGGGCAGCCCCCTATCCCTATTGGCTCTTTCTGACCTATTGTGGGATGATTCCTTCGGAAATGAAAGAATTACCAAGAGGTTCCAAGGCATATGAATGCGATTGGTATATCTGTTAGTGCTGGTACAACTAGGGGAAAGGTGGCGACGTGTCGAGCGAGTGAGTGGGCAGCACAGACACCAGGCAGAGTGGAGAATAGGGCAGAGAAGAGGTTAGAGAGAGGATGAGAGAAGATGTTGCATTCAACTGTAAGAGTGGGAGTACATGGGCCTTCGTGGGAGGCGGGTGCAATAGCAGAGATAGAGTGCAAGGTCACAAAGTAAGAATAATAGCACTAAACTTGATGGAGTGGAGAAGATCATTGTCCTCCTTCCTACAATGCTGTAACTCACTCAGATGGCTGGGACTTCACTGATTCAAGGGTCAACCTCGGACCCAACTGGCAGAGTCTGGAGTCATGGCCTCCCCTGCCAGTCCCGGAGGATGATGATACCCATGGCCTGCACCATGCCATCCACCAGAACGTCAGGTGCTTGTCCACAAAATGGGGTCACAATTTAGCCACCTTTGCCATGTTCAGGGCAGTTTCAGATTGACAGTCCAAGACTGTAATGACATTTTACAGGAGGCTGGTCCATTTTTGGATACCCAGTCAGTTGTGAGTTGTTGTGTGTATGAAGAAAGGGAAAAGCCATTGGGCTAGTGTAAGATAAAAGGAGCACCATAGTGGCCAAGAAAGTATTTAGTGAAGCAGGTTGGAGATGATATCATTAGAAAATTCACTTAGACTTGCAGAGAGCAACCCGCCAAGAAAGCTGACGAAAATTTTAAAACGTGCCTAGATCTACATGTGAATTCTTACAGTCTCCAGGGAATCAGAACAAGTGTTTTATTTTTTAAAAAAATGATGAGACAGGGTGGCACTTCCTCTTTGTCAAGCGCGGGCAGTGCACAGACGGACCTCCTCTGCGTTGTGCAAATTTGCGTATTGTAGAGTCAATGTACAGGGAAGAGGGGAGGGGTCAAGGATGATCAGTATGTAAATTATTTATACAGAGATTGATGGGCGTGTGTAATGCACTGCTGGCAATGGTATTGGATAACAGATACTTTAGAGACTTTTAAACGACTCTTGGATAGTCATACGGAGGATAGTAAAATGTACGGTATGCAGTGTAGTTTGATCTTAGTAGGATAATAGGTCCGCACAACATCGTGGGCCGAAGGGCCTGTACTGTGCTGTATTGTTCCATGTTCTATGTTCTAAATTTATTGGCATCACAACAATACTGATCCCATCATTTATAGGTAATGCGACTTCACTGTGTTGTCCTATTTATCCCTCCTGTGTAAATGTTGTAAACGTTTGAATATCCAGCTCTCCGTCTTGGTCACGCTGCAGCCACATCTGCATAATGACAGTTATATCTGACCTGTTTCATATTATTCATGCTCTCGTTTTATCTGCCTTTTTGAAAAGATAGAAAGCAATCAGGGATGGCAACAAGGGCCAGAGATCAGGATGGCTGTAGGGTCTGGAGGAGAAGGTTGCAGAGATAGGATGCTTGTGAAGGCTTGAGGATATTACAGGGATGTGAATTGTTCTAGGGACTGAAGGAGATTACAAAGACAATGATAGATGTTGGTTTTGGTTGAAGTGTAAAGTGAGCTGGGCCAACGAGATCAAGATTTTGGCTACAACAGCCTTGCAGAGAGAAGCCCTCCACAAAACCTGGCAAAAATGATACCTGGACAAAACATCATATGATTTAGCTCTCTGTGTCTGTCTGCACCAGAAAAAGAAAATAAAATAGGGACAATAAATAAAACAGCAAATAAAACAGACCCTCTCCGCAGCCTGTTCAGAGTTATCTACAGCCATTTTTTCTGGTACAGTGTCACATAATCAGAGCAGGAATGCCTTGGATGAAATTTACTCTGCTACAATCACCCTGAAGACGAAATTTCCCGAAGCTCCATTCATCATGGCCGGTGACTTCAACCGGGCCAACCTCAAGAAGATCCTACCAACACATCTCCTGCCCTACCAGAGGACCGAATATCCCAGACCACTGCTACACAGCTATGCCAGACAGCTACCGCTCCATTCCCCGCTAAAACTTCGGAAAATCTGATCACTGCACTGTGTTCCTCCTCCCAGCTTACAAGCAGAAGCTGAAAAGGAAGGACCCTTCACAGAAAGTAATGCAGTGCTGTTCTGAGGGAGCGGAAGAACTTCTCCGGGACTGCTTGGAGTCCGTGGGCTGGGCCATATTCAAGGACTCAACAGACAACCTGGACGAATAATTCACCATCATCACGGACTTCATTCACAAGTGCATGGCATACTGCGATCAAAGTGTTTTCCAACCGGAATCCTTGCATGAAGCGAGAATACACTGCCTACGGAAGACCAGTTTTGCAGCATTCAAGTCAGACGACACAGACCTATGCATAAAATCCAGGTATGACCTCTTGAAAACCATCAGACATTCTAGGAGGTAGTACTGTACCAAGTTGGAGACCAAAACAGACTCCAGCCGCCAGTGGAAAGGCCTAAACAGCATGACAGGACACAAAATCAAGCAGAGCAAGATAGCGCGCAAAGACATATCCCTCCCAAGCATGCTCAATGTTTTCTATGCTCAGTTCGAGCAGAATGCCACTGGCACAGTGTCACCTGCTCCAACAGCTCTGGACGCACTTGTTCCCTCCGTCACTGCTGCAAACGTCAGATTGGTTTTTCTGGGAGTCAACCCAAGGAAAACAATGGGCCTGGGCAGTGTGCCCAGAAGAACATTTAGATCCTGTACAGACCAACTGGCGGATATATTCACTGACATTTTTTAATTCTCCTTGCTACAATCTGAAGCCCCAAATTACTGCAAGAAGCCCGCCTTTATCCCAGCATTCAAGAAAGCACATGCAACCTGCCTTAACGACCAGTTGCTCTGACTTTCATAATCATGAAGTGCTTCGAGAAGCTGGTCATGGCCCACATCAACTCTAGTCTGCCACCTTGCCTCGATTCCCTACAATTTGCCTACCAAAGTAACATGTCCACAGCTGATGCCATTTTCTTAACCCTGCACACATCCCTGGAACATCTGGACAACAAGGACACGTAAGTCAGACTCCTGCTCATCGACTACTGCTCCACCTTCAACACCATTTTTACCTCCGACTGATCTCAACACTTCGAGACCTTGGTCTGGGCTCGGCCTTCTGCAATTGAATCCTCAGATTTCTGAACCCAAAAACTGCAATCAGTGAAGATACACAACTACACCTCTTCCACGATAATCCACAACACTGGAGACCCCCAAGGATGCATCCTCAGCGCCCTACTGTAATCCCTGTACACTCACAACTGTGTTGCTAAATATCCAAACGAATGCCATCTATAAGTTTGCTGTCGACACTACCGTGGTGGGACAAATATCCAGCAATGATGCGTCTGAATATGGAAAGGAGACAGAGGGCTTGGTGACGTATTGCAATGAGAACAATCTCTTTCTCAACATCGGCAAAACTGAAGAACTGACCATTGATTTCGGAGAGAAAGGAGGAGAATACGCCTTCATTGCCACAGTGGAGCGGAGGTTGAGAGAATAAAAGGCATCAAGTTCCTCAGAGTGAACAGTACTGACAACTTATCGTAGACTTGCCACGTAGATGCGGCAGTTAAAAAAGGCACAACAGCTCCTCTTCTTTAGCAGGTGACTCAGGATATTTAGCATGTCCACAAGGACACTTACAAACTTTTATAGATGCTAAACACAAAACGTCCTACTGGATGCGTCACGATTTGGTATGGCAACTATTTTGCCCAGGATAGTAAGAAATTACAGAAAATTGTGTGCACAGCCCAGGCCAACATGAGAAGCTACCCATCCATCAATGCATTCCATTTACGTGGCTCGTTGCCATGGAAAGGCTGCCAACATCATCAAAGACTTATCACACCCTAGTAATGATATCCTACAACCTCTTCTGTCAGGCAGAAAATACAGAAGCTTGAACACATGCGCCAGCAGGATCAAAAATAGCTTCTTCCCAGTTGTTATTAACTGTTTGAATGGACTTTCTAACTTCAAATAATGCTAATATTTCAAATGCTAATCTTGCCTATCTCACTCCCTCTGCGACGTAACCTGTAGGCCGCTGTCCAAGTTATTCTTTATTTCACACTATGATCTGTATGTACATGCTTGCTATGATCTGCCTGAATTGATTATAAACAAAGCTTTTCACTATATCTAGTGACAATAAATCAAAATCAAATCTTGCTGCGCTGATTCTGAAGATCTTTACTAGAATGACTGAGCACAGCTTCAGATTCCCAGGCTGGGAAACGTGAGTTTAGAGGTGAATCTATTTACTAATTCTAACCGTGTGCCTGACACTGACCTGATGCTGCTCTGCTTGGTGCATCAGGTGACCTCCAGATCTACATGACTAACCAGAGCTCACCTCAACAGAGCCTTCGTTTGGAATATTCTTTTCTTCATTATTTTTAAGTGTCAGTTTTGTGAGATACAGGACTTGGATTCAAGTGGAGAGAATGAATACTTTATCATTGACCCTAACCAATGCAGTGGCGTTTCGTGGATTCTGTTGTACTCTGCAGACTGTCATTCAGACGATTATATAACCAGATTATATATAATCATAATACGGACTGGTTTAGAGGTTAATGCGTTGGGCCTGAGCAGCAAGAGCCGGTAAACATCATGTTCCTTGTATGTGTGGCTTGGCACCAGACAGGGCGACAGCAGATCACTGAGTAAATGATGGGTAATGAGAGGGATCGTCCTGTTGTTTCGGCCTTGTGCCATATAGTTAACGACCGATTATTCAATGACCCTGTTCCGCTCTTCAGTCCCTGCATTACACCTTCAGTATTAATCCTGCAGCTCCTGAACATCTCCCCTCTCTCTAACCACCTTCGATGTACAACCTGGCCCTTGTATGTTATCTCCTACAGTCTGCAAAGACCTTGTTCTTTATTATCTAATCAAATTCCTATGGCTATGTAAAAACAAGTTTGAAGTAGGCTTTAGCCACCGGAAAAAAAAAGTAAATCTCCCTTTCCAATCTTGTTTCAGGTGGCCTCTTTTTCAGATTAAGTGTCCTTGTTTGTCTCTCTCCCGAGAGGGGAAGAAAGCGTTCTTCCAGCATTCACCCGGTCAGTTCCCCTGTTAATAAGTTAATAAGATCAACTCACTCATCTTTATGACGCTCAGCTGAACAAGACCAAAGTGTCCAATTCGATATCCCTCCATTTTCTGTGGCCGCTTACTGTTGCTCTATCCCTCCTTATTTCTGAAACAAACCTCCCTGAGTCTAGACGGTACGCCAAACCACTAATTAACGTAAATGTTGCAAACCTCCCTCACTCTGTGATCAGTTTAAGCTCCTACAATCCTCCTCATCTGTGTGACCTCCTCTAGCTTCTACAGTTCTCCCAATTTCTGGTATCTCCTGCAGCGCTCGCCATCTCTGCAGCCTCCAGTTGCTACATTTCTCTGTGTCTTTGTAAATTGTTCCATCACCATCAAATGTCCCTATCCAGAAGGTCCTGCAGCTCCAACAAGCATCGCTATCTGTGGAATTTCCACCAGAAATTAAAACTCTCCCTATGTCTGTAAGGGCTATAGCCTTCTCTATCTCCGTTACCACCTTCAGTGCCGCCACCCCCTACTGTAATTTGCAACATCCAGTCCCTCCAATCCTCCAGATCTGTGGAACCTCAACCAGACCTTACAAATCGCTCACTATGTCTGACTTCTTCCAGTGATTTCAATCTTCCCCAATTCGATAACATCTTCAAGTTTCTAAGCCATTCCATATTAATGTAAGTTGCTGCAGTGTGTGAAGTATTTCCTGCCTGCACACACCATCCATTTGAAACCATCCTACTCATTTCTGTAATCTCCAACAGCCCCTACAATCCTGCCCCATCCCTGTAAACTCTGCCTGCCACCATTAGTCTCCCTGTGTAAATGCCTCTAGTCACTGCAATCTGCTTTTCTGAGTAGACCCCTTCAGATCCTACAGTCATCGTTATCTGTGTAACCTCCTTAAAGTCCATCTCCTCCAACGTGTTGAAATCTCTTCTCGCCACTGCAACCCTCCATATTTCTTAACATTCTTCAGTCTTTATGACCGTTCCTCTCTGCGTAATCTCCTTCAGTCCTGACAACACTCTTGATCTGTGTAACCTCTTCAAACTCCGACAATCTTCCCTATCTGTGTAAACTCCTTTGATTTTCTATATACCTCTTTATTGGTGCAACTACTTTGAAGCCATTGTATCTTCCTTACATCTGTAAACAGCTCCTGTCTCTCTAGCTCATCCTATGCTCATACGTGAGTCTAGTCCCCGCAGCGCTCCCTATGCGTGTAACCTCCTCCCGTCTCAAAAAAGCACCTTAGCCATCTCACATCTTCGAGCGTGCATAACCCTCACTCGCTCTGAAATATCTTCCCTTGCATAAAATCATCTCCATATCAAACATTCTGCAGTCCAGACAAACCTCTCTATCCCTGTAACTCTTAAGATACTACAATGGTCATTAAATGTGCTGCGTCCTCCATTCTCCTGAACGTCTCCACACTGTGGTCAGGGCAGTCCCTGTAACAATCTGCAGTCCTACACCCACAGCTAGCGCTGGAATCTAATCCAGCCCCCTCTATCTCTGTAACTTCCTCCAAGTCCTGAAGCCATTTCACCTGGTATCTTTCCTTGGCACCTACAAATATCATTAACTTTGTAACATCATCCAGCTCCTGAACACCTCCCGATATCTGTGAACTCTATCCATCACTTTAGCTCCTGCTATCACTGAAGCATTCCCTGCATTTGCGACAAGGCAGATGAAATGCAGCGTTAACTGAAGTAAACGAATATGATCTTACTACCATTATGGAGATTAGACTGCAGAATGACCACGGCTGTGAAGTGAATATTCAAAGGATGTCGGAATTTAGGTAACATAGGGAAAAAGTCAAACCAGGGCAAGTTACGATGTGAACGAATCATCCTTTAGAATGAGGTTATTTGACATTTCTAATTACACAACATTTGATCTAGAATAGACCATTCTCTTGGTGGCTCCTTAACATGCTTTTGTAGAAAACCACACCATGTACAGTCTAGAATTCCATCCATTACAGCACTGGTACTGGTACTTAGTAGTTATCCTGTCGAGATCTGACTGACATTACGAAGATTCAGCTGCAGGATGAACATGGCAGGGAAGTGAGTATTCAAGGGTTGTCGAGATTTAGGCAACATAGGCAAAAATTCAAGCAAGGCCAAGTTACGTTGTGAAGAAAGGAAGTGGTCAGTGCATTAACGAGACAACCAATTAAATTTGGGATTCAAAATTTTAAGTCATCTTGGGTGGGGCTGAGAAACAACCAGGCGAAGGAATCGTTTGCAGGAATTCGTTCATAAGCATGAAACGGTGATGATAATGCGAATATGGTTACAATCAGGAAATTGAATGTACTTGTAGCAAGGGCAGTACAGTAAACGTGTATGACAGTGGTCTACTTCTTGACAGTTTAACGAATGAGTACCAGTGCTGTAATGGATGGAATTCTGAATTGTACACGGCGTGATTTTCTATAGTTACATGCTAAGGAGCCACGAAGAGAACGATCTATTCTAGATCAAATGTTGTGTAATGAGAAATGTCAAATTGTCTCATTTTAAAGGAGGATTTTGGACACGGAACCATAACATTATGGAATATTTTATTGAGTTTCAAACGAAATTAGTTAAGTTCATGACACATAGGAGACGAATTAGGCCTTTTGGCCCATCGAGTATGTTCCGCCATTCAATTAGATCACAGCTGATCCAATAATCTTCCAATCTACTTTCCTGCCTTTTCCACGTAACTCCTGTATCCCTGATTAAATTAAATCTAACCATCTCTGCTCTAAATATACTTAGTTACCGAGCTTGGACAGCCGTTTTCAGTAAGGAACTCCACAGATGCATTATCCTCTGAGTGAAGAAATTCCTTCTCATCTTCGTTATGAACGGGTGAATCCTTGCAAAAATTTTATGCCCGCTGGTTACATATTCTCGTACAAGGGAAACCAAACGATATGGCAGAGATGATTATTGAGGCTAAGGCAATGGATGTTGTCGACATGGCCTTTACTGAAGCATTTGAAAAGATTCCTCATTGTAGTTTCGTCCAGAAGATTAAATCGTTTGGAATCCATGACATGACAAGTTGGACACAGAATTGGCTTGGTTGTCGAAGACAGAGGGTAGTTATGGAGGGGTGTATTTCTGACTGGAGGTCTGTGACCAGTGGTGTTCCACAAGGCTAATGCTGGAACCCCTGTTTGTAGGTTTTTTTGAGTGATTTAGATGGTAATGTCGGTCGTCTGATTAAGTTTGCTGATGACACGAAAATTGGTGGACTTGCGCATGTTGAGGAAGGATATCAAATGATGCAACAGTATATTGATCAGCTAGAAAGTTGGCTAGAGAAATGGCAATTTGAAATTAACCCGGACATGTCTGACGCATTTTAGGAGGTCAAATGGAGGAAGAAAGTTTATAGTAAATGTCAGGACGATTAGGACCATTGATATCCAGAGGTATTTGCGTGCAAATTCTTTGCTCCTGGAAGTTGTAACACAACTGATTAAGGTGACAAAAGAAGGCATACAGCATACTTGCCTTCATTGGTCGCAGCAGTGAGAATAAAGTTTGCAAGTCATGTTGCAACTACGTAAGAATTCGGTTAGACCATATTTGTTGTACTATGCGCACTTTTCATTGCCACACTGCAGGAAGAATGTGGAAGCTTTGGAGAGTGTGCAGAACAGGTTTGCCAGGATGTTAACCGAATTGGAGTGTATTGGCTCTAAGGAGATGTTGGACTAAAATGAATTTAATTTTGTTAGAGCATCGGGGGCTGAGGGGCGGTCTGATAGAGATATATAAAGTGAAGAGAAGCATGGATAGTGTGGAAAATAGGAATCTCTTTGCCACGTTAGAAATGTCAAATACTAGCAGAGATAGGATTGAGATGAGAGGAGAAAAGTTTAAAGGTAATGTGCGAGGAACGTTTTCTTCCACAGAGGATGGGAAGTGCCTGAGCAGGTGGCACAAGCAGAAATGTGAGCCAAATTATTAGGTGGCATTTAGATAAACACATGAAAGAGACAGACAATAGAGGGATACAGACCATGTCCAAACAGATGGTGTTAGTTTAGAATAGTATCTTGTTCAGCACAGACATGGTGGGTCGAAGGCCTCTTGCTGTGCTGTACTTTTTCTATTTTCTAACTTCCCAGCATTTACCTTGTCAAAGCGCACAAGAGTCTTGAATGTTTTATTCAATTTCGCTCTCAATCTTCTGAACATCAATGAATTCAAGCACAATCGACTCGACCTCTTTTCATTCGAAAGACCCTCCATTCCCAAGATCAGCCTTGTGACTCTTCTCTGGCTTGTCTCCAATGCAAGACTATCTTTCCTTAGGGCGGCCATGATATTCTAGGTGTGGATTGTCCCTTACCTTGCATAGATTTAGCAACGCCTCCACACTTTTAGATTCCAATCCACTTGCAATGAATGCCAGCTTTCAAATTGCCTTCCCTATTAACTGCTGAACCAATAAGCTACCTTTTTCGGATTGATAAACAAGGATTTCCAAAATCCTTGTGCAAAACAGTGTTAGTTTGACAGTATTTTGGGATCATGTTGTATTGTATTATAAAGGATATGACGATGAACAATAACTGTACCCTGAGAAACAACAGGAGACATATGATTGTAAAAAAAGGAAAATATTTTTGATTAACTTGTTAGATGTGATTTTTCGGTGTGACTAAATGCCAGAGTTTTTATTTTTATCAACGACATCCATTGGTATTGGAAGACTGGAGGATGGCTAATGTTGTTCCGTCACGTATGGGCTGCATGGGAAAGCCAGAAGACTACAGATCAGTGAGACTGACGTTAGTGGTGGGGAAGTTGTTGGAGGAGATTCTGAGAGACCGGATCTTCACGCTTTCAAAAATGCATGTACTGATTAAAGGTAGACAGCATGGCTTTTTGCTTTGGAAATGCTTTCTCACAAACCAAAGCAAAACTTTAATAAGCTGGCCAAGAGATAGACGAAGGCAGAGCAGCAGATATTATCTACATAGACTTAAGCAAGGCCTTCGGCAAGGATCTGCATGGTAGACTGTTAATGATGTTAGATCAAAGAGGAACCAGGAAGATGTAGCCATTTGGATACAAAATTAGTTTAATGGTAGGAAATGGAGGGTGCTAGCTGTTCTGACTGGAGGTCTGTGACCAGGGGTGAACTGCAAGGGTCGGTGCTGGGCCCTCTGTTGTCATTTATATGAATGATATTGATGTGAATGTAAGAGGCATGGTTAGTATGTTTGTGGGTGAGACCAAAATTGATGATATAGTGAACAGTGAAATGGTTATGTCAGTATACAACCGGATATGGATCAGCTGAGCAAGTTGGTTGAAGAATAGCAGAAGGAACTTAAGTTACAATAATGTGTGATTATGCATTTTGGAAAGATAAAACAGGTGGGACTTGAAAAGTTAATGCTTGGGCCCTGGGTAGTGTTTTGACACAGAGAAAATAAGGGATGCAGATACATAGTTCCTTGAAAATAGCGTCACATATAGACAGTGTGGCAAAGAAAGCATTTGGTACGCAATCTTTCATTGGATAGATCACTGAGAATAGGAGTTCGTATGTCATGTTGTCACTATTAAAAGCATTGTTGAGGCCACCTTTTGTTATGTAATGACAATAAAGACATTATTGATCATCAGGAAAAAACAAATCATCTTTTGGCCTATGTGGTTTTAGGGAAGTACACCTGACATTTTTACCTGGTTTGGCCCACATGTGACTCCAGACCCACAATGACTCTGAGCTGCCTCTGGACAGTTAGCAGTGGACAATGAATGCTGGTAGAGCCAGATGACACCATCATTCCATGAATTAATAGCTAAAAATGCATATTTGCCTCCCTACCTCTGCGAACACCTCCTGCTGCAGCAATTTGTGCTGTAGTAGTGATATCGTTCAAGCCCTGGCCATTCTCCTTATCACTCTCACCACTCCCAGCATCTTCAATTTCCCTGTTCTTATCATCTGATTAAACCCCAACAATACTTCATGTTCCTACTGAATTCCTGCTGCTAGGAGATCTCTCATGATCCCTTTAACACTGACTTCTATATTTTGGTAGCAATTTGTCGTTTTCTAAAATTTTAGCTTTCCACGCAATTGTTAGGCTTTTTGACAGTCTTCTCAGCCTCATTTAAATGGATATGATCCTTTACATCCTTCATGAGGCATAGTTGAGAATTTCTTGCTAACGTTTTGTCTGTTTCAACGAAATGTCCTTTTATTGAATATTTTATACTATTCCTTGAAATGTTTGCCACCGTTCATTTACAGACGTGTGTTTCAGTCTCTTTCCCTTGTTAACCTTCGTCAGTTCTGCTCTCACTCTGATGTAATTTGCTATGTTTCTGTTTCCAATTGTTGTTTGTCCTTTGTGAGGTCGCTTTACAAACTCATAATTCCTTTGACTTCCACCTTAACACACTTCCCAGGAGGATCACTTAGCGTGACATCATTCATTTACTCAACTTCATTACTCAACAGTCGATCTGGGATAGTTACATCCCTAGCCAGTTGCATAGTGTGTTATTCAAAGAAACACTGACAAAAAAAATTCTCTTAACTCTTCTTTGAATATCGCTCTTGCCAGTGTGATTGCCCCAGATTATACAAAGATTGAAGTCTCCCAAAATTGTCACGGTGCCTTTGAAACAACTCCTATTTAATGCAGTGATACTGTTAGGTGGCCAAAACACTGATCTCCCGCTTGTCTTTTTGACAATGTTTGCCCAACTATTTCATAATCTGAGGCCAAATGCTTTCTCTACAATGCTTTTGTTATGATGTGGAAGTGCTGGTGTTGGACTGGAGTGGACTAGGTCAGAAATCACACGACACCAGGTTATAGTCCAACAGGTTTATTTGAAAAGACAAACTTTGGGAGACTTCCTCCTTCTTCAGGTGCTAGTGTTATCCTTTAGTTATCCAATATTTCCGGGTCACCCATCATGCTTTTCTATTCTGCCCAAGTCGACAACAATGTTGAGTACCATTGAATATTTTTATTCAACATTTCGCTCGTGTAACCACGTCTTTCAAATATCTCTGTGTCACAAGTCCATGTATCTTATTGCAGATACATTATCCATTCAAAAGAAAACAACGGTTCCAGAGGGGCCCATAATAATGATTTTTCATTTTTATTCTCTTGTGGGATGTGTGTATCTCCGGCTAGCCAGAATTTATTGGCCACCCCTAGCTGCCTTTGAACTGAATGTTTTGCAAGGCCATTTCAAAGTCAACCACATTTCTGCGTGTCTGGAGTCACATGTCATCCAGACCAGATACTGATGGCAGCTTTCCTTCCTGAAGGACATTGCGGACCCAGATATATTTTTTTTCTTTTTCTTAACATCAACAATGTTTCCATGGTCATTTGCAGCTTCTTAATTCCGCATTTAAATTATTAAATTCAGAAACCTTTATCGACAATACTCGTACTGAACCTGGGTCCCCAGAATATGAGCTGACTTTCCTGGGTTAACGTCACAAGGCCATTTCCTGTCCCACTCATAGCTTGTTCATCGCTGAGTATTGATACCACTGCATCATTAATCAAAAACAATTCTTCCGTCACAATTGTGTGATCCTGAAATCTTCTTGCTTTCAGTATATCTCCGTGTGTTAACAGTCACTGTGTGACTCCAATTTTTGATTCTGTCAGCCTCTCTTGCTCTTTCAGGTGCTCCCCGTCCTGAGCTAACAGAATTCTCCACTCCAGAGAGTCAAAGCAGCAGAGGCCAGGGATGGAGACTGGAATTTTCTCGATTTTACTGGACTCAGATCCATTCTACATGCTTAGTTCTCACTGCATCAGTCTAATGTCTGAGTCTGAGATAACAAGGTGCAGAGCTCGATGAACACAGCAGGCCAAGCAGCATCAGAGGAGCAGGAAAGCTGACGTTTCGGGCCTAGACCCTTCTTCAGAAAAAAAAAATCTGAGTCTGTCTATTTCTCTGTCACCTGTAGCTGTTCAGGATATTCCTGGCTCAGCAGTATTCCAAACTCCTGTCTCACCCATCGCCATTTTTAAGACGTTTGATCAGCCAGACAGACAAAAAGCAGGGAGATCTGGAGCCATCAACAAATCCTGCAGCAAGGTAAGATCGCACAGAGTGAACAGAGGAGACAGCAAATATAGGGCTCGAAACATCGGCCCACAAGACGTGACATAGTTTCAGTGCTGAATGAAGATCACAGTATGGAAAGATCCTGAAATCAATCACCACCCCATCATGGCAGGCTTCCTTTAAGTTATGTTGTACCATGCCTTCCTGAAAAAGCATAGGAAGTTCAGAGTTATCAAACCAGGCCTGTGCTGTCTTAGTGAGGATCAGTACAACAGAGGTGAAAGCAAAGGTCCCATGAGAGGGTGGTAATGCTGCCTCTGATCTTGTGTTCTGAGTTCCTCCTCCCTCACTTTATTCATCTCGTGTCTCGTGGAACAGTATCTTCACTCATTTTAACTCATGTTACTGTTTCTGTCTTTGTCGCTTCCTCCCCTCCCTACAACCCCTCCTTGTATTTGAGACGTACTCAAATCCTGACTACCGTCACTATCTCTGTAACTTACATGTCTCTACAACGTGCCTCATCTCCTACTCCAGTAACTGGAATCATAGAATCATGCAGCACGGAACTGGATCGTTCGACCCAAATCATCCACGCTGTCCAGATTTGCTAAACAGAATGAGTCATATTTGGTCCATATCTCTGTAAACTTTTCCTTTCCAAGTACTTGCCAAACGTCTTTTCAATGTTATAATTATACTTGCATCTAGCACCTCCTCTTCCAGCTCCTTCCATATATGCACCATCCTCTGTGTGGAAAAATTTATCCCTCAGGTGCCTTTTAAATCCTCCCTCTCTCACCTCAAACCTATGCCCTCTAGTTTTGGACACGCTTACCCTGATGGAAAAATCTTGGCTATTCACCTTATCCATGTCCCTCACGGTTTTGTAAACTTTTATCAGGTCAACCCTCAGCCTTTTACGTTTGAGCGAAATATAGAGGACAAAGCTGCAAATATCTCTGCTGTGTCCCTGGAAATTCTTGCCGAGTTTCCCACAGTTTTTATTTATTTATTTATTTATTCATGGGATGAGGACATCGCTGGCTAGGCAGCATTTATTGTCAATTCCAGATTGACCAGAGGGCTGTTCAGATTCAACCACATTGCTGTATGTCTGGAGTCACATGTCGGCCACACTAGGAAGGCTGGCAGTTTCCTTTCCTAAAGAGCATTAGTGAAACAGATGTTTTTTTTTCCCAACAATCAACAATGGGTTGATGGTCATCATTGGACTCTTAATTCCAGATATTTATTTAATTTATATTCCACTATCTGCCTTAGTGGGGCTTGGACCTGAGTTCCCAGAACGATATCTGGATCTCCACATTAACAGTCCATCGATAATACTACTGGGCCATTGCCTCCACCTTATCCCTCTGTGGTACACTTGATCAGGCCCCGGGGACATATATTCCTGTAGACCTTCAATGCCACCTCTTCTGTAATGTGGACTTGTTTCAACACATCGCTGTTTATTTTCCCGAGTTACCTAACTTTTCTCCACTGTAATACTAAGAAGAAATACTCGTTTTAGATCTCCACCATCTCCTGTGGTTGCCTATATTGATAGTCTCATTGACCTTTGAGGGGCCATAGTTTCTCCCCAGTAACTCTTTTGCCCTTAACATACTTTCGAATCTCTTTGGATTTCTCTTAATTTTATCTGCCAAAGTTACCCCATGTCCCATTTTTGCCTTCCGGATTTCTATCTGAAATGTTATTCCTGCACCCCGTATGCTCTTCAAGGGCTTCACTTGATCCAGCTGTGCCACTGTTTTCTTGACCAAAGCCTCAATATCACCAGTGAGCCAGTGCTTCCTACTTCAGTCAGCATTGTCCTTCACACTGAAGGAGAAAGAGTGTATATGTGTAGACTTCTTATAGACTTACAGTTTTCTCACAGATTTGTAGTAAGGGGCAAACATATGGGCAAAGGTTAAAAGTAATGACTGAAAGAGAACTTGCTTGCTGCTGCCGAGACAGACAGCTAGTTGGAAGATAATTCCCAAAGGATTAAGACACGGGATATTCCAGATGAGAAACAAACTAATCTGCAGATTTCAGTGGCAACGGGTCAGGGTTAGAGATGATGAGTAACTGCATGTTTATTTTTGATAAAGGTTTCAATGGACAATAGCCCCCAGTGTGATAGTGTAGGAGCCGTGTACCACTGGTAGTAAACTGTGTGGTGTTTTTAGACTTACTGCTCATGCTATGTATGGATAGTAATTAATATAATTTCGGGGTTTTGTCAGCCTATTTGTGCAACGGTATGAAAGAAATACTTTCTTACCATTGTAATTGAAGAGAGTTCAAACTACTGAGTGAGTTTTGGACACCGTACTCATGCACAATTTCTTAAGTGCTGCTTGACATTGCTGACTCCGAGTCTCTAACTGCCTTTACAGAAGTCACCCTAACAGTGGCCACTCTAGATGAGTCATGGTGACTGTAGATACATCATTTGGGTCTAGTACATGACCAACAAATGGAGCAGAGGCTGCCGAGAGGGTAATCGCTGTAAAATGGAATTATGAGACACAATAAGATCAGCCATGGTCTTACTGAATGGTAGAGTAGGATTGAACGGACTGCTCCTGCAACTTGTTCATATATTTCTTTCATATATATTTCATATATTTCCTTTGTAACGAGTCAATTCTTCTTCTCTCCCATTGTACCATATGGTAGGGGGAGTGAGTGGACTCCTTTTCCAGGGTGATAGGATCCACGGGGCTCACTGGCCTCTGAACTTTCCTGTGCACCGATCTCAAGCAGTTGAATGACTGCCTCCTGTTCCTGTGTCCTAGGTTTGTGAACATAGATGCTATCCTCCTGTTCCTGGGTAACTGTTTTGAACAGCTGTGTGGTCTCCTGCTGCTCTTGTGGAGTGGAATTGAGGGACTGAATTGTACATTCACGTTACTTACATCTTCTACTGATCGAATCCTTTCTCCTATTTCTGTGTAGCTTTTTCAACATCTGAATGAAGTTTTTATTTTCTCTGTAGTTGATCAAGCAAGCTGACCGATTTGCCAGATTGGAGAAGCTAAATGGCCGCTTCCTGTTCCTTTGCAATATGCTTGAGCAGCTGAATGTCTTCTTCCTGTTATTGTGTAACATGCTCGAGAGGATGAATGGTCTCCTACTTCCCCCTGTTACAGGCTCAAGAGGCTGAATGGTCTCTTCCTCCTGCCCCTCTGTAACTGCCTCGAAACATTAAATGACGCAGTAACCCGTGGATTATGAGCAGCCGTTAAACTGTATTTGATGAAGGTGCCTCCCTTCTCAATTACAGAAACATAAAGAATGCAATGTACTCCAGGTGTCCTCTTAGTAAGACCCCTTACAACTGAGTAACATTTCTCTATGTTTTGAATGATCTCCTTTGCAAAATGTGCCAACATTCTAGCTTTCCACCTCTTCAAGTGGTAATAGGATCATGTGGACTGAATGGTCTCTTCCAATCTCTATGTAACAGGCACATGGGGACGGAATTACTTCCCCCTGTTCCTGAAAATCAGTCCCAATCTTCTGTCTCAAGGCTATGAAAGGATTTAATAACAGTGTGCTTACCAATAGGAGCAGCGGCATGCAATGTCACTGAGCAATAAATATTGTTGTCCTGCTTTATGACTTCTAGAAATGTCCCCACCAGTCAATTTATGCAGCTGGTCAGTTATTTTATCCCTGTCTCCCTTTATAAACCGGGTGGGACATGTACAATCCTGCAGTGCTCTGGCACTACTGTCATATACAATGAAGAATGATTAAAAAGATGGGAAGTTTTATGGTACATTCCTCAGCAACCTCATTCATTCCATCCAAACTGGGTAAATATTTCCTTTTATCGTGATATGAAAAGTGATGTAAGGAAGGGGTTAATTGAGCCTGTTTGTTCAGTGACTGCGATTAATTTCAGTCCAAATAGATTCTAATTATCTCAGTCGAGGGTTTCCATATTTTAATGATAAATAGGTTTGCTTCAATGTGTTATCCCATAATATGAGTGGGACCATCACCTACAGCACTAACAGGGATCAGCAGCTCCAGGGAGAGGGGGAGGGGAGGTCAGGATCTGAGAAAATTCAAATCGAATGTTCCAGCAATGGATCAGAATCTGAGAACAATAGACTGGAATGTTCCAACAATGGACAGGAGTTTATCCATGTATCTCTGGATTCTTTCTACATCTTATGATGGAATGCCATTATCAGGTTGGATCCAATGTTTACTTTACATTATTCAATGTTTTTTATTATCCTATCCTGGCTGTCGTTGGTGCTCCTGGTAAGTCTCACTGTTCAATTTTTATTTCTATAAACCATGTTTAACTGCATTACTGTCTTTTCATTTACTCTACACTCTAAGCTGTTATTGTTCCTGCTAAGACTCTGAATCCAGATATCAACTCTACGAATCACTATTAACTGCTTCAGTGATCTTGTTCATTATCTCTCTTTGCTTCTGGTAGTGTCATCGTGGGTTTATGTACTGAGCTATACTGTTTCTTCTGAGCGGTGATTCATTGCATCCCTGCCCTTGCTATTTAAATATTGGGAGCATGGAAGTCACTGTCTTCTGTTCTGGTTACAAACTCAATTTGCTTCCTCTGACTCCATCTCAACCCTAGCCAATATCCCAGTTGAAACAGATGAATTACAATGGTGGTGATCTCTTTTGGCCATGAGCTGATCCCTGATCATTTCTAATTGTAACTACTGACACTCTCAGAATATACATCACTGTGCCATCCAATCTGCTATTTAGACATTGAGCTATAAAATACAGTCTTTATGGTGCCAATAATTTTGGAGACCTGCAGCAGATATGGGTGCGGCCGGGCGCGAGATTTATACCATCTCCCCCGGATTTTCAAGGGCCAGCGAGAGCTCACCGGATGCCACTGGAACCACGACGCTTTCTAAGGCATGGGCCCCTCTCTCGGGGTGAACCCAGTCCAGGGTACCCTGCCCTTCACAAAGAAAGGAGAACTATCCCCGGGGGTCCCGCCAGTTTCTTCAGGTACATTTGCGGGACCACACTGGACACAGTGAGGCGCCTGTCTCCACCACTCCGGATTCAGAGATCTGAACCCAAATCCCTTTCTATTGGCTTTATAACATGCCAGAGGCTGTTCACGGCACAGTGGTTAGCTCTACTGCCTCACAGCGCCAGGCAACCGGGTTCGACTCCATCCCTCAAGTGATTGTCTGTGTGGAGTTTTCACATTCTCCCTGTGTCTACATGAGTTTCCTGCAGGTGCACCAGTTTCCTCCCACAGTCCAAAGGTGTGCAGTTAGGTGGATTGGCCATGCTTAATTGCCAGTAATGTCCAGGGATGTTTCGGGTACGTGGGTTAGAAACGAGGAAATGCAGGGTTAGGGGAATGTGTCAGGGTGGGATCCTCTTTGGAGAGGCAGTGTGGACTTGTTGGGCAGAATGGCCTGTTTCCACACTGTGGTGAATTCTATGATATGATGAGAATAATCTGCTGCTGACACTCTCAGCTTCAAACCTGCCTAACTAAACCTTGGTCAATCCTGTACAGCTTGTATCTGAACTCACACAAAAATCCCATCCTCGGATAATTCCTGTGCGTACTGATCTATATTGTTCTTGGATCTGGAAATGCTTTTATTTTAATATTCTCAAGTATACAATCAGATCTATCCATGAAACGTCTCTCAGTCTGTCTCTGTTGATTACCAAAACACTGTCAGTTCTTCATGCATAAACTGATTTCCTCCATGCGTGTTCTGGCTCAAACAATGATTTTCACATGTAAAACCACCCTCTCCTCCTAACTGCCCCCCCCCCCTCACACACACACACCCTCTTGCTTTGTCCTTGTGCAGTGGAGCTATATACACATATATAAATATACACATTTACATAAGTACAAATATAAATTTGTGGGACGTCCATTTACTGTCACTTACAGCATGAGCTACAATGTTTCTCATGCTCGGTAGTTGTCTCGTTCAGGTACAGTACCAACATACTGGCAAAGGTTTGCAATGTTCTCTATGCTGGGCAGATAGTCCAGTTTACTGAACAATACATTAGCGTATGCTCCATGCTCGGCTGACATCTTGTCCCAATTATGGAATCTGGGCCGGGTCTGTGAAGCAGAGTCAGAACTTGATGTAACAAGTAATTTCAGTTAATCTGGCAATGCCTTTATTTAATGCTGTCATTATTGTGATTGGGGACCCTGTAAGGTCTCACCCGTCCAGTTAGTCCCAATCCCATCCCTTTCTACCCATATTTCCACAATATGTTCTCATTTAATAAACTGTCTGTTTCTTTCTTGAATTGGCATCTTTCTCTGTATTTTCCCTTGGCTTTGATTCTTGGCTGCCTAGTGTATCGAATGCTAGCAGGGTTAAGCTGAGAAACAATAAACTGGTGTTAGTCGGTGTTGTCCTACTGGAGGTGATGGAAGGGACGGATGATGGTTATTTGAATGTGGATTCTAGTGCATTGCAAAGTGAGAACAAGGGTATCATTCGAACAGAAACACAGGAGATGGGTGAGACACAGCTGCAGGCTATGTGCATTAGAGATGGGGGGAATTCCTCGTGGAGGGAAACGGAAGTCATGCCGAAGGTTTCCCTCTGGAATATGGCATCATTGAACAGAAATGGCAGAAACAGAGAAACTGGGAAAATTAAGTCACTCTCAGCTGATCATATGTTCAGCCAGATGTGGAAGATTCCCCTGAGTGATTCAAAAGAACCAGACATTTAAATTGCAGATTTTCGTCTTATAACTGCTCTAAAGCAGGATGTGAAAATCGAACCACGGAAAGGCCAGTGGATGTACAGCGACAGACGTTTAAGTAGACATTCCATAACGCTCAGCAATGATTGTTTCTTTTCGCAAGGATGGACTCAATAAGAAGATGAACTGTCCGGGTTCAAAAAGGCTGTCAAGGATACCATTCAAAACAAACTAAAGAATTTAAATTGTTGAGATCTAGTGTAGGCCAGAAATGGGATGCTTATTTTCGGAGCCAGGAACAATGATATAAAGCAAAAAAAAAAGAAAACATATTATGAAAGTACATTGGAAAGAAAGATTAAAACCAAACAAGTAGCAAGTGATTTTCCGTGCATATATAAGAAATATTTCAAGGTGAATATGTGACCCTTTGAAGAAAGAAGGTCACGAAAGTATATGAGGGGATAACTGAAGGGTGTGACGGGGGAATTTGTTACAGGGAACAAGCAAGTAATTAAAACCAGTGTTTTACATCGTTCCTCACAAGTGAAGACACTGTAAGTGTTTCAGTTATAGATGTAAGATGTTTATAGGAGGGAACCTAAATAGTCTCAAACAAAAAGAATACTTTTTTTGATAAAAATACAGGCATAAAGGTAGACAAGTCAACAATAAACGACACACTGTTCTAAAAGAAGTGGTAGCAGAGAGGCTGGCGGCAGTGTTTGTAATATTCCATCACTCTCTGGATTGCAGGAATGTTCCAGCAAAATTGGAGAACTTCCATTGCGGCAGCTGTCTTCAAGAAGGGACCGACACAGAAAACAGGAACCTATAGGCCATTCAGTCCCTTATTCAAGAAGGAATTGCAGGACATTTAGAAAAGCTTAATGCAATTAGATTCAACATAGTTTTGTGAAAGACAAATTATGTTTTGACATGTAAAATCATGCTAATGTTTCCTGGTGTTACTCGAGAACATAACAAGCAGACTTGATAAAGGGGAACTGGTGTACAGTGTATTTGGTTTTCTATATGGTTCTTAATATAACAAAATAAAGGTTATTGTACAAGATAGGAGCTCACAGTGAGATGGATAATATATAAGCATGGAATGAGGATTGTTTAACACATAGAAGACTGAGAGTAGGGATTAATAGGTCTTTATCAGATTAAAAAGATATACTTACTGGAGAACTACAATATCAGTCCGATGGCATCAGTTATTTACAATTTATACCGATGGCTTGAAGGCGAGGCTTGAGTGCATTATATATCCAAAATTGTGGATGATGCAAACATACAGAGGAGGGAAAATTGCAGGGAGGATGTAAGGAATCTGAAAGGAGGTATAGATTAGGGCAGTGACTGGACAAATATTTGACAGGCGGAGATTATTTAAACAAAAAATATGAGGTCCTGCACTTTGACACTGAGAGACAAAAGCCACGCTATTATTTAGTGAAGAGTACGCCAAAAAAGTATTGTGGAAAAACACAAAGTTAGCATGTTTTGTACAGCTAGTAACTAGGTTGATTCTTGGGATGAAACTGTTGACTAATCAAGAAGGTCTAAAATGGTTCGGTGATTATTCATTGTAGTTGAAATGAAGGAGGGGTGATATTACTGAAAAAATATAAGATGCAGAGGGGCTTGACAAGGTAGGTATTGAGAAGCCCTTTTCATTCGGGGACATAGGTACAGCACAAAGAAGATGCAAAGTATTTTTTTCTCTCAGAAGGTAGTGAATGTTTGGAATTTGCTAACCCAGACAGTTTTGAAGGCTAGATAACTGAACGCATTTACAGAAAAATGGATCGATTTTGACATATCGGAGAGCTGAGGAATACAAGCAGATGACAGTAAAGTGGAGTTGAGCACTGGAGCAAAACAACCATGCTCTTGTTGAATATCCGGGCAGGCTGGAGGGGCTGAGTAGTTCACTCCAGTTCCTTTTTTATATGTTCTGTTATTAGAAAGTAACTGATTATTTTCCTGGAAGTCGTGTTGTGCAATTTGGCATTCACGGAGACCACAGCTAACCCTGGGTGAGTGAATCCTGGGTAAGGATTGGGGACTGTATTCACAGTGAATCTGGCTCTGAAGCATGACCCACATCTGAAGCAGACATTTCAGAGAGGGAAAGCCTGTAAAGAGGGATTGGGGTGGGTGTGGGTGTGCTCCTTCTGACCCAGCTTGGTTTTCCAAGAATATTTTCCAACCTATTCCTCGATATGGTCCTGTGTAGTAGATCCGAGGGCTGAATCGAACATCAGAACATAGGATTGAGGAGCATGTGTGATCCATTCAACTCTTTTACACTCCTGTACCATTAAATAAGATCGTGGCTCATCTCATTGTGGTCGCAGCTGCACTTTTCTGTAAATACCCTATTTCTCATAATTCACCCGTCCATCGAAAATCAAACTAAGTCAGCCACAAAATAATGTTAAGATCCAACCACCACAAATTACTGGGGAAGAGATTTCCCATTTCAATGAATTCCCACTTTGTGTATTTCTCATCATCCTTGTTCTGATTGAGGTTGGAGGGGTCACTGTTTTCTTTTCTAGTCCCACTCTTCTACTGGCCACAACAAATTTTAAGTGTCACCAGGCTGGTGATATGGCCAATGATACCGGTCTCAGACTGGGTCACGCTCAGTGATAGGAAAAATTCAGGCATATTTCTTTTATCAGCCACAAATCACTGGTTTATGACCAAATCAAGCTTTCTCAACAAACGCACAAAACCTAATGAAAATACATTTGGACTAGACAGACACCCATCAGCAATCCACTCTCCTCAAGATTTTGAATGGTTCAATAAGATCACCTCTCATTCAAAGGATAACGTGTTAAACCTTCATAATATAAGCCCTTCAACCGATGAATAAGTGTAGCGAAACATCTCTGAACTGCTTCGAATGTAAGTATATCCTTTCTCAGGTCAGGAGATAAAACAAAATCATCACGCACCGTACTCTGACTGTGTTCGCAGTAAGGCTGGGTACAATTGTAGCACCATGACCTTCCTACAAAGTTGATTGAAAGTGCTGTGAGGGGACACATTTTGTGTCTTTTTTTTCTTTAAAAATCATTTTCAAATTTATTGCAGAGATGAGATTTATTTTCTTTCCTCAGAGTATTGAGAGTCTTTGGAACTCTCTTCCCCAGAGAACATTGTAGGCAGAGGTACTGAATATTTTTCAGGCACAGACAGATAGATTCATGAATAACGATGGAGTCAAGAATTATCGGGGAGTGGAATGGAATGTGTAGTGTGAGGTGGGAATGCTGACAGTGATACAAAATGAAATAGCAAATGACCAGAGCACCCAGGAATACAATGGAAAATGAAATGATCATTTGGAGAAGATTTCAAAATGATAACAGTGATAGAATAAAGTCACTACAGCCCCAGAGGCCATGGGAGTATTCTCTCAGCAGAGAGAGAGAGAGCACTCTTGTTGTTTTGACCTAAGGGTCATCACACCTTGGGCAAGATTATAGGTTGAGGAAGTGAGCTGTTCATTGTAACCCCTGTCAGTGTGGAATTTGAACCTGCGCTGTTGGCCTCCCTCTGCATCACGAACCAGCTGCTAGCCAATTAAGTGGGAGACTATGAAACTGCTGCAGACAGAAATAGAAAAAGACAAAAGATTTTAGAAACTTTGATAACAATGAAGAAACTATAAGTCAGATAACACTCAAGATAACGGATGAGGACAAAAATAAAACAAGTTCTCTGCTAAAAATTCAATGTTAAAGTGAGAGAAGTGTTTAAATGCTGCCTTTTTTTGAATACAATAAGGTGAGATAAGCGAAATAGTCAGAATTACTAATTGTAAATGGATACTGATAACCATAAAATAAGTGTATATTTTTGATTGGCTTGTGCGGAATGAGCTTACAATTGCATAAAAGTATAAAGTTAGTCTTATAAATGATTTGGAGAGCCTGTCCTCATAAGAACTAGCTACTGAACACATGTTTGAAGAAAACTGATGTACATTATATCCGAGCGTCATTTGGCCAATGACAGGAGCCCAAAGGACTGAATGACTGAAGTTTTCTGTAACACGGAGCTCAGGACACAATTAAATAGGCCCTGATATTATTTAAAGGTGGAGCAGATTTGAAGGACTAAACGGCCTCATAATAGACATAAATCATATGTCATTTTAAAAAATTACAACTTTGCTAATTCCTCTGATGTGTTATATACTTTGGGACTAGTGTTTACTGAACCTGGGAATTGTTTGAACATTATCTGGAACATTGTACAAACAACATAATCCAGAAAATTCTAGAGTTGGCATTCTCCAGAGCATTATATAAAAGTGCTATTGTATAGGTGAGGGGGGAGATGCTGTATGCAGGAGTGTGAGTGGTGGAGAATGAGCCTTGTTTAGAGATAGGTGCTATAACATATATACAGTGAATGTTAGGGAGCAGAGAGAATGCGGTGGCACTTATCCTAGCAGAGTGGGGAAGTTATTGACGCTTGCACTCTATTTCGGACATGCAGGTACTGCATTGAGCTGGGTGGTGAGCTCAGACCATCCTCAAGGGGTCTGGTGATGTGGCCTCCTCTGGGAAAAAAAAAAGGTCCTCCTACTTATGGGCCCATACACCAGGACCGCCAGGCCCCATCAACAAATTGTCGTTTAATTGCCCCTTACCTGCCATGCTTGGGATAAACTGTCCAGAGAGGTCCACACTGAGAAAGCTCAAACATGTGCCCATTGGCTTTTTAAATGTCGCACCAGCGCAAATGATCATGGAATTTTCAGGGTCATCTGGGCACTGGTGAGTACCCCATCCATGAGGAATGGGGGATTCGGACTGCCACCGAATGACAGGGACACCATGGGGTGGGATAGTTAGTTAATAAGGTGAGTTTGACACTATAGCACCAGAAAACTAGTTCAAACTCGCGCAGACAATCCCTCTGTCAAACTCAATGAAAATGACACTTAGACAAATTATTGTTAGCTTCAGCCCAGTGAGTCAAAGACTCTGCTGACCCCACTCTCAGTTACAAAGCTACAGAAAGAATTTTCATCCAAAGCTCTCCAACATCCGAAGTCATACCAAAACCCATTATCTACCCTTCCTGAAAATTGTGGCCCTTGTTGCAAGATGCTATCAAACTGTTTTCATTTTGTCATTGTTAAACTTGTGAACACATTTTTCCATGTCACTGTCTCTCAATCTCCCCCCTCACTCTATTTCCCAACCTCCTCCCATTTGTTGATATTTAAACTTATCCATAGAAACATCGAAGGCAGAAGCAGGAGGGGGCCTTTCGGGCCTTCCAGCCTGCTCCACCATTCTTCACGATCATGGCTGATCGTCCAAAATCAATAGCCTAATTCTGCTTTCTCCCCATAACCTTTGATCCCGTTCGCTCCAAGTGTTATACCTATCCTCCTCTTGAATGCATTCAATGTTTTGACGTCAATTCTTTCCTGTGGTAATGAATTCCACAAGTTCACCACTCTTCAGCGAAAAGTCTCCTCATCTCTGTCCTGAATGGTCTATCCAAACCGTCAGACTATGACCCCTGGTTCTGGACACATCCATCATCGGGAACATCTTCCCTGCATCTACCCTGTCTAGTCCGGTTAGAATTTTATAAGACTCTATGAAATCCCCCCTCACTCGTCTGAACTACGGCGAAAACAGCCCTAATCTAGTCAATCGTTCTTAATACGTCCGTCCCACCATCCGTGGAGTCAGCCCGGTAAACCTTCAATGCACTCCCTCAAGAGCAAGAGCATCCTTCCTCATAAAAGGAGACCAAAACTGCGCACAATATTCTGGGTGTGGCCTCACCAAGGCCCTGTCTAACTCCTGAACTCGAAACCTCTCTCAATGAAGACCAACATCCAATTTGCCTTCTTTACCACCTACTGCACCTGCATGCTTACCTTCAGTAATTGTTGGACAAGGATGGCTGCACACTATCTTCTCCCTTTATCTGCACATGCCTCTGACATCTCCCTCTGACAGTGATTTTCACACCCATGGCACCCCCTGTCATGGCACAATGGATATATGGAGCTGTAAATGGATGGGAGCCCCACATCCTGCTACTTTCAGCATGATCTGAAATTTTCCACATGCTGGGCAGTAATCTAATGCAGTGTTACGGAGCAATGCACTGGTGTGATCTGCACAGCGCCACATACCAGGAGGTTTATGCTCCAGGTTTACAGATTCAATTCACTGGTGTTTACTGCACAACTTCCCATGCTGGACAGACATCTAGTCCGGATTTATAGATCAATGCATCGAGGTGGACAGCACACTTCGCCATGCTGGACAGATATCTAGTCTGGATTTACCGATCAATGTACTGAGTAGTCTGCACAATTTTGCACTTGGACAGATTGTCAGGATGTGTTGAGCGGTACACGATCCTGATCTGCGCAGTAACCCATGAACAAACATGTCATCTGGGTTTATGGTGTCTGGGCTGGTTCCATAATATAGATTGAGAATATGATATATCTGACCACTTGCAAACTGTAAAGAAGTGACCTGTATCTGCTCTCGAGTGATCGAGTGTGTGGGAATATTCTAGAAACCATCAATTCTTATGTATATGTGCCTGAGTGTGTGGTGAGTGAATGAATAATAACTTACTTGTTTTCCTTCCTCACAGGAAACGCAGTGACAATCTACGTCTTGCTTTATAAAGATTGTGGATTATCTCCATGTGTCAGTCGTTACCTGGTTGCCATGGGAGTGGCGGATCTACTGGTCATCATCCTGGACCTGATATTGAGACAGATTCCGATTGTTTTTCAGGAACAGTTTCATTTCCTGAAGACCATCCCCATGTGTAATATACATGCCGTCCTGCTTTCTGCAGCCACCGACGGTTCTGTCCGGTTCACCATTACTTTCACCATTGATCGACTTGTGGCCATTTGTTGCCAGAAGCTGAAAAGTAAATATTGCAGTGAGAAAACGGCGGCTGTGGTTCTGGGAACAGTGACTGCGCTGAGCTGTTTAAAGAACATTTTCTGGTATTTTATGCTCACAGCTCGCTATCGGTGCTGAACGACCCCTGGTTTTGTGATGTAACAGCCGATGTTGCATTCTCTCTTGTCTGGGTCACAATCGAGTTCCTCAACCACATTCTAAATCCGAATCTCCCATTTCTTCTGATTCTGCTGCTCAATGTTTTCACCCTCAGACACATTTTAGTGACCAGCAGAGCCCGCAGGAGACTCCGGGCTCGCACCAGTGGGGATGCTCAGAGTGACACAGAAATGCAAAATCGAAAAAAATCCATCATTTTACTATTTGTGATCTCGGCCAATTTCATCCTGTTATGGTCAACGCTAATGCTATATTCTGTATCGCACCGGATGAATAATATTGGGTATATTTCTGTGTACCTAGATTACTCTGTGCTGGAATTAGGCTTCAAGATTCAGCTCCTCAGTTGCTGCACAAATACCACGATTTGTGCCGTGAGCCAGACTAAGTTCAGGCAGCACCTGAAGAATGTGCTGAAATACCCCTTCATCCAAATTCAGTCAATCAAATTCACTTATTAAACAATCCATCCAGCATTTTCTCATTTCAGTTCAATGTTTCAGCAATGAAGCGGCCTGTTGCTATGGTAACAGATTGCGGGTAGTCCGAGTTTGTCCAACCTTGTCACACAGGTTACAAAAACACATTTTAAATTTTCTCTCAACTCAGGGGCTTGTGACGAAAAAGGCACCATTCCACTAACTAGACATAAAAACTGCATTTTGTATATATAATAAAAAGGTTCATTTTTAAAAATTGCCAAGCAGCCGAGTTAACAATACTTTGTTTGTTTATTTGTCGAAGAAGCTTAGCTGGTGAGAGACAGACCAAGTCCCAAGTCTGGATCCTCTGGGAAGGGAAGGGGACAGGCTTCGAGCTCAGGAGTTGGGTTTAAGTCACTCTGTCTTTGTTTTCACCTCTGGTGACACTGATTATAACCCCTCGCTTCATATCTGCCTCCCACTCATTCTGCCCCAAACTGGAACTTCCCTCTTTTTCCTCGAACAATCTCCCTCTAATTTTGTCACTGTCTTTCATTGTCTCTCTCACTCTCATTCTCATTCAAACTGCTTCCCTCCCGCGATCTCTATCTATCTAGCACCCTCCCTTTCTCACAAATTCCTGACTCTCTCCAAACCTCTTTCCCTCTGACTTTCCTTCCTATCTTTCCTCTCCGTAATTTTTCTGTCATTCTCCCTCCCTCAATCTGTCTCCATCTCTTTTCATCCCTTCCCTTTTTTCTGCTTTTTGTATCTTTCCCTCCTCTTCCAACACACTCTATCCATTCTCGCTTCCTCTCGATTTCATTTTCTGCTCCTTCCCTCTCCCTGCCCCTCAGTCATACTGACACACCTCTCACAGCCCTGTGGGATGGGAATCCGACCCTGTCTTCTGGATGGTGTTACTTCAGGGGAGCAAGCTCCTCTGTAGAAAGGACGGAGCCTTGTATTCCACTTGACTCACTCACTGGCTCATAGCCTGGTGCCCCACAACCTCCAGTAAATCAGAGCCTGTTTACACATCATGGACAATGGGATATCCCGTTACTTAGTTCGGCCAGATAAAGGCCTTTGGCCCAAATGGTATCGCACTTTGACAGACGGAAGACGAACCTTCGTCTGTGCAAATAGGAGATACTGGCCAGCTGGATTTGGTGACCATTAGAGTGCCATTTAGTGGGCGAGATGGTAAACGTCGTGGGCTAAATGGCTTGCTTTGTCAGATCAGATAAGGGCCTTAGACAACTGGAAAGGTGTCTATAGAGGTCATGATTCAAAGTGGGTCGGCTTTATTGCCCATCCCGAGTTCCTCTCGAGAAAGTGGTGATGAGACGTCTTCTTGAACCACTGCAGTTCATGCAGATGCCAATAGGCCATTGCTCAAGTAGAAGTCTGCCACTGGATCTACAGGCCGTTCCCCAGAGAAAAATGTGGATGATCAATCATTAGCATTGCTAGAGAAAGACAGTCAGATTTGGACAGCAGGCTGTTGGCTCAGAAGCATAGTGAGGTTGTGGCTAGCAGGCCAATTATTGGGAATAGTGTGGAAGCTTAATTTCTGTGGCGAGAGAGGTGAGAGCCCAAGACAGGGCAGCCGAGAAGGTAAGGTTCCCGTGTAAAAAAAAAACTAGCCTTTTGAGTCGGCGGCCTTCTTAATTGCCAGGGGGTAGCTGGGAAACGAAAAAATGTATTCGGGCATTGACTAAGCCCAAAACATTGCACGTGTAGTGTCTCCCACGAATCCTCCTCCTTTCAGCAAAAACAAGACTGTGTTGAGGGTCGGTAAGGGAAGTTTCTTTACCCTTTATTCTTTTGGCAATCTAGAGTAGACGGGATGGGAGCTAGCATATTTGCTTGCTCCTCTTGTAGGATGTGGGAGGTAAGGGAGGCTACCCATGTCCCTTCTGACTTCACCTGCGAGATGTGCACCCAACTCCAGCTCCTCACTGACCTCATTAGTGAGCTGGAGCTGGATGAACTCCTGATCATTCGGGAGGCTGAGGGAATGATAGATAGAAGTTATAGGGAGGTTGTCACACCCAAGTTACAGGATAAAGGCAGCTGGGTGACCGTCAGGAGAGGGAAAGGAAATAGGCAGACAGTACAGGGATCCCCTGTGGACGTTCCCTTCAATAATAAGTATACTGCTTTGGATACTGTTGTGGAGACGGAACGACCTACCGGGGAAAGCCATAGCAGCCATACAATTTTACGCGAATATATTCTCCGAGGTGATGACTTTGTCCCTTCAGACCCTCACTCTCAGATATTTGCGTTTGATACATCAGAATTTAAGCTCACCTCTTGGAGAATTCTTTCTCTTCCACAATCACTAACTCTCCATTCCGGCCCTCCTCCCACTTCACTAAGGCACTGCACAATCGGACACTCATTTTCATATTAACATCGTTCAGTCTGCCCTGTTTTGGTCAATGATGCTGGGTGGATGTGTCCCAGTTTCACCACTGGGACCTTCAAGCCAGTCGATCCATTTAGGTCCCGCGGTCGTGAAATAAAATGGCATGCAGCAGGTTTTACTGACGTGGACCAGTGATTATAAAGAGCATCAGACCCAGGTAAAAGGGCACAGGGCAATATTGGTCAAAAGAGACTCCGTTGGAAAAGACCATTTTCTGTGGATTTCTGAGTCATTTTTTTAATTTGTTCATTCGGCTATAGCTAGAATGTTGTGTGCAGTCCTGTAATACCCATGGGAGCAGGGATGTGATAGCACTGGAAACGATGCAGAAGAGATGTACCGGGATATGGTCTGGGCTGAAGAGTTTCCGTTATGAAAAGAGATTGGACAGACTGGAGTTGTTTTATTTAGAGCAGAGCAGATTTACAGGAGACAAGATTGAGATGTGCAAAATAAGAAGAGATTTTCATTGGATAGACTGAAATAAATGTATCCTCTTGATGGAAGGGTCGATCACAGGGGGGAATAGCTTTAAAGTTAGATGTAGGAAGGTTGGAGGAGATGGGTGTAAAAACCTTTTCAACCAATGTGTGTGTTTAATCTGCAAACCACTGCCAGTAAGTGTCCTAGAGTCAGATACCGTAATAACTTTAAGAAGCATTCGGATATGAATTCGTGATGCTAAGGCATACAAAGCTATGGGCCAAGCGATGGACAATAGAATTCGAATAGTGAAGCAGTTTTAATTGACTAGTGCACTCATAAAGGACTCAAGGTGGAGTGCACTTATCTGCCGTCTTTGGTCGTATAGTGGTTAGTATCCCCGCCTGTCATGCAGGAAGCCAGGGTTCCATTCGCTGTTATGAAGGCTCTGAACATTTTTGGAAACTTTCAGCAAAAGGGACTCAGCCTCGATTCTCCCTCAGGAGACGTCTGTGTGGAATTTGTGCCTTCTCCCCTCTCTCTGTTTTGGGGTTTCCTCCCACAGACGAAACACATGCAGGTGAGGTGAATTGGCTGTGGGAAATTTCCCCGTCGTTTGTAAACTAGATAGTCCATCTGTGGTAAATGCAGGTTTACGAAAAGCTCTTGTAGGGTCTGAGGAAGGGTCACCGGTCCCGACACCTTAACTTTTTTCTGCACAGATGCTGCCAGTCCTGCTGAGCTTTTCCAGGAACTTTGCTTTTCTTTGAGGATGGATGCAGCTTCAATGGGGCGGGAGGTTCTCAGTCTATATGGTAGGGTTTCTATGATGTTATGCGTTTTTGTCTCATTTAGGATATTGAAATTGTCTTCACCAAAATGTACAGCTCCTTAATATCTGTTCAGAAGAGAGGTGGTCACAATACAACTCCATGGAACAACGCTGTGCATTGTCCTAGAGCCTGGAAAACAATTCCACACAGACAATTCTGCATCCCAGCTGTCACGGTGCTTTTCATTCCATGACATGACCCACACCGCACCAACTGTCATCATCATTTCTACGTTAAAGAATACACAGATATTTACATATATCTCTCAAAGATGAGCGAAATTAGTGTCAGTACACCTCGCTAATCGGATACGAAATTGCATCAAGAAACAACAGGTTATTGTTGCTCGGTGTTTTTGTCACGGGTAGCTTGTTTCCAGGTACGGTGCGAGATCCCAAGATATCTGTGATTGGAATATGGACGTTGAAGCAGGAATTTGCCAATCTGTTCTTACAGTCTGCTCCATTATTCAATATGATTATGGAGATCACCCAATTTAGTACCCTGTTTCAATGTTCACTCCATATCCGTTTGTCCTTCGGGCCCGATGAACAATAACTAACAGTTTCTTGTAAAAATAATCAATGTTTTAGCTTCAAATGCTATCTGCAGCAGAGAATCCTTCAGGCTTGTAGCCCTCTGGGTGGTGATTTTCCCCTTACCCCAGTCCTAATTCGCTTACAGGTTATTGTAAAGTGTGATCTCTGGTTATGGACTCTCCAGTGATCGTGAACATGCATCCTTTGTTTACCTTGCCCAGTTCTGTTGGTTTTTTTAGGTTGTCGTGAAATTCCCCTCATTGGCCTACAGATATGTCTAATGATGTGTGAATCAATATCGGAAGCATGATTAAGAAGTTTGCAGGCGACATGATACTTGTTAACTTCATTGTGTATGAAGAGGGATGATGCAGAGTGCAGGAAGATATCAATAGACTGGTCATGTGAGCAGAAAAATGACGAATGGAATTCAACCCGGGAAAGAATGATATATTTGAAGAAGTCCAACAAGGCAATGGAATGCGCAATTAAAGAGAGAATACCGAGTGTTGTATGGGAAGTTTTGAAAATGGATATAAACGAACTGAGTCAGAAAGACTTGGGGGACAAGGACAAACACTTTTTTTTTCAGCTAGGAGGTGATAATTATATGGACCTCACTGCCTGAAATATAGAACAGACAGAAACACTGAATTCATTTAAAACCTCCCTGGATTTTCCACTCATGTTCAACAATTGCATGTCTACAGCTGCAATTCTGGAAGGTGGGCTTAAGTAAGGGTTCCGTTTCTCCTTCAACACTAATACACTGGACAGCTACAACTTTCTGTTCTACATGTTCTACAAAATTTTCGGATATAATTACTTGGGTTCGAGTCCACCCTCAGGCGACTGCCCATGTGGAGTTTGTACATTCTCCCCGTGTCTGCGTGGGTTTCCTTCGGGTGGTCCAATTTCCTCCTTCAGTCCAAAGATGTGTCAGCTGGGTGGATTGGCCATACAAAATTGCCTGTAGTGTGCAGGGATGTGTGGATTAGGTGGGTTTATAGGGGGATGGGTTTGGGTGGGATGCTGTGATGTTCGGTGTGGACGAAGTTGGGCCGAAAGGCCTGTTTCCACACAGATTGGATTCTATGATTCATGTCAGAGAGAAGGCACCATTACATAACTGATCATTTTATGATATCAGTGAGTTGATGGTTCTCTCAACAGGTTTGACGACCTGTCATTGTGCATCTCCTGACCATAAGTTGTTGCTGTTGTGTGGAATGAACATGTGAATATTTGTCTCCTTCAGCGAGCTTTCACTAAACAGCGAGCAAGCGCATTCATTGTGCAGTGTGTGCGCGCTAGGCCCATTAACGCTGTTTTGGCCCTGTGCAGTTCATATTTTCTCCAAGGATCCACTATACCGGAAACTCTTGTATCCTGACCTGCCAGTTTAATTTGTTTCCTCGACAGTGATTTCCCACAAACTAACAGTAAGCCCTTCAATCTAAATACCATCTCTCAAACTGTTTCTATTCCTCATGAGTGTTGTGACACTGTCAGGTTGTGCAGACAGGAGCAGCTTCCCACTCAAATTCTCTGAATCAAATGCAAAGCACTGCCTGCCAGAGGAAGTAACTGGGTAAATACATCCGGGAACGGGCAAACACCGACTAAAAAGAGAAAGGGCGCAAACAGCAGGCTCATAGGAGCACGGAGACAGTAAGGGAAAAGGTTGTTATTGAAACTGTTTGGTGTCTTTTCTCCCCAAGCAATGGGGAATTGGTTTACTTTAGGAAGATCTGCAGCAAATTTGTGATTCAGACCATTATAGTGATGATGCCTCAAATTGTGGGCACACCCCGGCTGCTTGCCTTCATTTTGACAAACACTCCGATCAGATTTTCGAAAAAGGCTGCACTCAATGATGTCGGTCAGTTCCAGGAAATTCCATTTTTGTTCGTAAAGTTGTTGGAAAAGCTCAGCATGTCTGGCAGCATCTGTGAAAAAAAAAACATCGGAGTTCACGTTTCAAGTCCAGTGATGCTTCCGCAGAACTTGATACAACCCTTGTTAACTCTGGGAGAGGCTTATTTCTTAGATTCAATGCAGACGCTTGAGGCAAGGCCAGGGAAATTCATTCCATTGGCAGTCGTGGGACAAGTGGTGATAGACATCAGGCAAAATAATTTTGAATAGATTCTTTCGATTTGAAACACTAACTTTGCTTCTCTACCAGATTATGCCAGGTCAGCTTTAGCTTGTACAGACATTCTTTTTCCTGTTATTTTCATAAGTTGGTGAGGAGCAGTGAGCCCTGATCCGTTTGCTGCTCTGGTCAAAGTTGCGATGATGAGTCCGGTTAGTAATTGCTTACACTGTTGCTTTTGAATGTGACATTGTGCAGTGGACATTTATTGTTTTGTGGCTGCACGTTGGCAAATTGCGTGAAAATGCAGCATCTCCGTTGCGGGGTGAATCAGATCAAATGAAAGTGCTCCAATTGCTGTCTGTGGCGCAGCAACGAAAATACTCAGTAACATACTTCATCTGTGTGCCAATGGCGAAGAGCAAAAGTAGACACTGCATCATAAGTCTACAAAGAGAACACAAAGTGTGCACAAAGCAAAATGGGCTTGACCAGAATGGCAAACAAACCCATGATCTTAGCGTTACCAGCAACACGCGCTTACTAGCTGAGCTAACTGACCACAACACGGAAGGTACCCTTGAGTAACCTCACCTCTTTATCCATGTCAATCACGGCATTGTCTGCAACCACATTTCAGCCTTTAACATTGATCAGTTCATAGTCAATGGTAGAATCGCACATATTCGAAATAACCGTTTGACCTGCAGTCCAAATTGCTTACAAATAGCCAAAACAAGCAATTTCAGGCACAAAGCCACTAACCCGCTTCATGCATGTGGTTTTCATCGCTGTGTTGAGAAGCACTTCAGATTCTACAGACGCACGCTGTGTTTCTTCAAGCTCGCTCACAGACATTTTTACTCGTGAGAATCTGCTGAGGTACTTGTCACAAAGTTCATGCCAAATAGATTTCAATTGAAACTGGTGAGCCAGACAGTCTCGGCTCCAGAACGGTAAAATTTCTTTGTCAGTAAAAACCAAAAGAACTGCGATGCTGTCATTCACAGACAAAAACACAAGTTGCTGGAAAATAACATCAGTTGTGGCAGTATGGGTTGCGAAAAATAAAATCGGAGTTAACGTTTCAAGTCCAGCGATGCCTCCGCAGAATGTGCTACAAGCTTGTTAACTCCGGAAGAGGCTTATTTGTTTTTAATCAGACGTTTGAGGTCTGACCAGAAACACTAACTCTGCTCCTCGTCCAGGTGATGCCAGGTCTGATTATTTTCTGCAGCATTTTTTTCCTGTTATTTTCATAAGTTGGTTAGGAGCAGTGAGCCCTGAGCCGTTTGCTGCACTGGTCAACGTTGCGATCATGGGTCCCATTTGACGTTGCTTACACTGTCGCTTTTGAATGTGACATTGTGCAATGGAGGTTTACTGTCTTGTGGTTGCACATTGGCAATTTGTATGAAAATGCAGCATCTCAGCTGTGGGGTGTATCCGAACAACAGAAACTGCTCCGATCGCAATCTGCGGCGCAGCAGCGAAAATACTCAGGAACATACCGCACTTGCGCGCCAATGCAGATAAGCGAAAGCAGGCACTGCCCCACAAGGCTCTAATGAGAGCATAAAGGATGGTCAAAGCAACATGCACTCAATCAGGATGCCGATCAAACCCATGTCCTTGGCATTATTAGCACCTTTCTCTAACTTGCTGAGCTAGCCAACCACAATGGCGCACTGCGCCCTTGAGTAACCTTATCTCTTTACCCATGACGATCACAGCATTGGCTGCCTCTACATTTCTGACTTTAACATTGATCAGTTCATAGCCAATGGTAGAATCGCACACATTCGTGTTAACCTTTTGAAATGCAATTCAAATTGTCTGCAACAACCCGAAACAAGCAAATTCAGGCACAAAGCCACCAACCCGCTTTATGTATGGCGTATTGATCATTGTGCTGAGAAACATCTCAGATTCTACAGACGCATGCTATGTTTCTTCAAGCTCGCTCACAGACGTTCTTACTCGTGTTGAGACTCTGCTGAGGTACTTGTCACGAAGCACATACCAAATAAATTTCAATTGAAACTGGTGAGCTAGATTATTTGGGTTCCCGAATGGTAAAATTTCTTTGTCAGTAAAAATGGAAAGAACTGCGATACTGTTTTTCACGGACAAAAACACAAGTTGTTCGAATATCGCATCACTCCTGGAAGCATGTGTTGAGAAAAATAAAATCGGAATTAACGTTTCCAGTCCAGTGACGCTTCCACAGAATTTGATACCACGCTTGGTAACTCTGGAAGAGGCTTATTTGTTACCTTCAAAACAGACGCTTGAGGCAAGACAAGGGAAGTTGGTTTCACTGGCAGTCGTGGGAAAAGTGGTGATAGACATCCGACAAAATGAATTTGAATTTTTTTTTCAATTGGAAATACTATCTCTGCTTATCTTCCACATTATGCCAGGTCTGCTTAGTTTCTATGACATTTTATTCCTGTTATTTTCATAAGTTGGTGAGGAACAGTAAGCCCTGATCCGTTTGCTGCACTGGGCAAAGTTTTGATCATGGGTCCAGTTAGTAATTGTTTACACTATCGCTTTTGAATGTGACATTGTGCAGTGGAGGTTTACTGTTTTGTGGCTGCACGTTGGCAAGCTGTGTGGAAATGCAGCATCTCAGTTGCGGGATGAATCAGATCAAACATAACTGCTCCTATCGCAATCTGCAGTACAGCAGCGAAAATACCCAGCAATATACCTCACTTGCATGCCGATGGCTAAAGGCAAAAGTGAAGACTGCACCACAACCCTCCAAGAAGAACAGAAACCATGCACATCACAAGTTTAATGCACTTTGTCAGCATCGGGGAGCAAACACATAACCTTGGTGCTCTTAACATGGCACTTTAAACAGCTGAGCTTACCGACCTCCACAACTCAGCAGCCTCTTAAGTAAACTAATCTCTTTACTCATGACGACCACGGCATTGGCAGCCTCCAAATTTCTGTCTTTAACATTGTTCATGCGATAGACAGATGTAATTCGTTCTGTTTCATTTTTTTCCACGAATAATTGTGAATGGTATGATCGCACATATTCGAGATAACCGTTTGACTTGCAATACAAATTATCTACAAAGAGCGGAGACAAGCAAAGTTGTGAGCCCACTTCATGTATGTCCGAAGGAGCACTGTGCTGAGAATGACATCAGATTCTACGGGCGCACGCTATGTTTCTTCAAGCTCACAGACAACTTTACTCATACTGATACTCTGCTGAGTTACTTGCTACTAAACTCATGCCAAATAGATTTGAATTAAAGCTTGTGAGCCGGATTGTTCCCACTTTTCAAAGAGAAAGATTATTTGTCGTCAGCAGCATCTCAGATCTGTTTTTCGTTTTGTAAAAAGACATATTGCTTATGCAATGTTTGTTTGAATGCATTTATTAGCAAGTTATCACACCTTCCCGGCCCGTTGGTTAAACACATACGAGCTGAAAAATTATTGCTTCAGATTGCATGTTACGTCGTATTACTGAAACGCCAAGTTATTGATGGAAATGTTCCTGTCGGCATCAAAGAAGAGGAAAATATTGATACGTGTGTTGTTACTTCCAAGAGCGGCTTATTTGTTACCTTCAAGGTAGATGTTTGAGGAGAGACCAGGGAAATTAGTCCTACTTTTCGCTCACGCAAAAAGTGGTGATAGACATCTGGCAAATTGTTTTTAAAAAGACACTGCTGAAGCCTGTTCTCGCATTCTGTTTAGAGTTCTGTTCGCCTAGGTAGAAGAAGGTTTTTTTTAAGCTGGATAAGGTTCAGAAGATGCCATGATGCGTTGCATGGAAAGTTTCAGGTGTACAGAGAGGTTGCATAGGCTGTGACGTTTTTCACTCGAGCGTGGGAAATTGAGAGATGACCTTATAGCACTTTATAAATAACGAGAGCTGTGGACGGTGTTAATTGTGGGTTTTTATTTCCTCCTGTGATGGGAGATTTCAAGACGATGGAACACATTTCTTAGTAGAGATGAGAGATATTTTAAAAAGATTTGAGAAGGGAAATATTTTACACAGAGTGGCTTGCGTGTAGAATGAACTTCTTGAGGAAGTGAGGGATACGGGTACAATTGCAACTTTTAGGGCATTGGACAAGTACAAGAATAGGAAACGCATGGGTGAATATGGACCAGGAGCTGGCAGGTGGAACTATTTTAGTTTAGGATTCTATTCAGCATGGAATGAATGGACTGAAGGGTCTACTTCCGTGCTGTGTGGCTGTTTGACTCTATGCTCATGTGTCTTTTAAGGCATTCTGGAATCAGTTTCTCTATTTTGTTTCTGGAAAGTCGTTCAGGACTTAATAACACTCTAAGCGAAAGACACTCTTCTCGAAAGTTTTCTTCCTCATTCACATTTTAAATCTGGTTGTTAATTTACCCGAAAGAGGGAATTCCCTTCCTATTCAGTCGCTTCAATCCTCACGTTATCTGAAAATTCTGCGTTAGTTTACATCTCAATTTTCACTGTTTCTGGTACAGTATTTCCGACATTTCATGACTAAAATCTTTCATTCTTTCCACTGTTCCGATAAACACACGTCTGTGTTCTTTATAGTGACTTTATGTCTCAGTAAACCCGTCGATATCCTTTTTAATGTCTCTATTTCCCAGTAAACACGCCTGGGGCCTCTCTGAACTCTTTACATTTTTGTTGAAGAATAAGCATCATGATTGCATACAATGCTCTAAATGATGCTGAATCACAGATATTACAATTGCACTATGATCATACTTTTTTATTCAATATAACTTCTCCAGTTTTCAACTCAGCTAACCTAAATGATTATCTAACTGCATGATGAACATCGTCTCTATAGGGGTCAGGTTTTCTCTATTGGTATACTTTTATAAGGCTTGTAAGGCCAATCCCCGTGACCTGACTGACTCTCAACTGTTTCAAAATGTAACTGAAATTGAACTGCTGCGGTACAGTCACTTCCAGTATAGACTGGAAAAGGGCAGTAGATTCCTTCACCAAATGTCAAAGTGATTCTGAAATCTACATTTTCAAAATAAAACTGTCCTATTTGTTTTGTACAATGTTTCTATGTTAGTGCCCCTTTTGCGCATGACTTCTTGTTTCCCTGTATGGAGTTCTACCAATGATCAATCTGTGAATGGAGACATTCTCCTCAACTGTCATTATTCTAAATTACATGGCACATTCAGTGATTTTATTGTTTACTCTTGGAGGACAATCCTCTCATCTCTGTGCTAAATCCAGTGAACATCCCTGATATGACCTTGAAGGCAAGTATCTCCTTTCCCGGGTAAGGAGATCACCATTGCACCGAACTGTATTTTTGTCCTTATTATCACCAAGACAAGTGCAGCAAGTCTTTCGTATCCAAATTTTACAATCTGATTCCGGCAAATGTTGTCCCAACAGTTACATTCTTCATTGTCCTTTCTCTGTAAATAGTAGGCTTTCCTGAATCGTGTACAATGACATTCAAATCTGTCTGACACTGACATTCGCAGTTCTCTCTTTACCATTCCGTCCTGTGTTTTAACATCAAGTACTCTGTCAATTTATCTTACTTTTCCACCTATTTTAAACAATCTCACTCGCGCTTACGATGTGGAGCTGCAGGTATTAGATGGGCGTGGACAAAGTCAGAAGTCTCACGACACCGAGGTATAGTTTATTTGAAATCAGAAGCTTTCTCTGCTCCTTCATCATGATAAATTATTAATTTACGAGAACAGTACTTTCAAGAAGCAATCAGGATAAGGAAATAGGAGTAATTAATGACCTCAGAGTGCAGGAACCCCTACTCAGCAGTGATCACAGTGTGACTGAATTTCATGTTTCCATTGGGGGAAGGCAGTTTGGATCGACGACGAGCGCTCAAAACTAAATAAGGGCAATGGTATCAGTATGATGTTAGGGCTGCATGAAATGAAGTGAAAAAGTAAGTTAAGAGATGGCTCAGCTGAGATGCAATTGCAGACTCTGAAGGAGTGATTCACAATGTTCAAAAAAACCTCCAATGACTTTGTCAGTTTTCCATCGGTTTTAAGGATGAGAACGCGTTTTTTGCAGCCTAACTGTAGTTTCACAATACCACTGCATCACATCATCCAGTAGGTAAGGGTCACGCACAATGCCAGGTAAAGTGCTAAGGAGATATGCAATACGTTGAGATGAAATGTAACTATCTGTGTGAAAGGGTTCCTTCTGTGACGTTTGTTCCATAAAGACTCCTCTCACGTTGGAAAAATGAATTTCCTGTAGTGTAACTGTGATGAAACGCTAAATATTTGCCTCACTACTTCACAACTCTGAGAGGCAGTGACACGATACCTTCTATTACAGCGTGGTCTCGTGAAAGCAAGTCGCCCATCAACAGGAATTCAATACATCAAATGTCTCCAACTGCCTGTACAATGTATGTGCTGCTCTTGCAGTCAGATTTCAGTTGCTTTACTTTACATCTCCTCAGCTTGCTTCTTCCAGTAAACACATCCGACCCTGACAAATCTATCATGTATTTCCACTTTCACACATCTTTTGTACCCACTCGACCTGACATAGGTACGATGGATAGATCGAACTTTTCTGGCTCTCTCATTCTGGCAGTACATGAATGGTAAAGCGCACTGTGTCTGTTCTACAGGACACCCTGCAGTATTTCACCACGTTGATTCCGGCTGCACAGTGCTTGCTGTGAAATGTACATGTGTAGTATTCTGTTGTCCAGCTGTGTCCCGACTGTGTCAATATAACCTTTAACTAACTTCCCACATGGTGCTGGTCGAACTCTAAGTTCACTCAGAATCACAAACTCGTCACAGCGCAGACAGAATCCATGAAGCCTACCTTAGCTGTGCCGGTTCTCCATAATGAGGAAATGGGGATATCTTTTAGCGTCATTATCTTGAATTCTCCCTGTAAATCTGCACATTGTTAGTTTTAACCTAACTGTCGAATTCGTTTGTCAAAAACTCAATTATTTCTGCATGAAAACATTTTTCCGGATATCACTTTTATTTCTTTTCCAAACGACTTGAAACCTCTGGCTAACCGCTCTGGGTCCTTTCATGTATGGGAGCATTTCCTCCTTGTTGCCTCTGTGTCGACCCCTCATAACTTTGAAAACTTCAATCAGGCGAGCTTTTAGTCTTCTGTTCTCCAACCTTCCAATCTATCTTCATAGCTGACATCTTTACAGACAAGGGTGGTGATGGCCTAGTGGAATTGACGTTGGCATGTTAATCCAGAGACGTAGGTAACATTTTGGTGTCCTGCGTTCGAAGCCCACTAGCGTGAAGGGTGGAAGTTAAAAGGAAAAAAAAAACTACAATTAAGAATCTGGGGATGAGTGGGAGTCAATTGTGAGTGAAATTCATCTCGTTCATTAACATCCTTTAGGCAATGAAATTACCATCCTTGCCTGGTCTGTGATCTTACATGTGAATCTAGACACTGAAGTGTCCGCTGGGCAGGCAGGGGCGCGCAGTAAAGACGGCTTAGCCAGTGGCGAGCTCGACCTAGTAATGATTTTTTTTTAAAAAAAAATCTGTTCTGCACTAACTCCAATCACTTCATGTCTCCGCTTCCTGACGTTTACCGCCCAAATAATTGCAAGAATCCAGATTTATTCAATGTCAGATTGCATGGGCGAAACCCCAAACTTGCACTTTTCACGTTCCATATTCGCTATGTCGCCATGCTCGCGACAATGACATTGTTGCTCTCGAAGTTTAATCCTGTTTCAAGAAGTACAACTTCATGACGTGAAGCTTTTTTTTTGAAAACCTGATCAGGCGACCTGGGAAAACTAAAATGAAACAATCAGAGCTTGCCCGGAATTTGAATCCGGGACCTCTCAAATGCTAGTTAAATGCAAACCCCTGAGCTAAGCGCGAATCATACTTCTGGACCAACGAGCCAGTAAAACCCCTGCATTTCTGCCACGTGACCCGGGTGTGAAGCAAATGACCATTTCAAGAACATCTTTTCATTCTGTCTCTTGGCTCCCAGAATGGTATTGTTAATCCCCTGCCCTGTGACCGGGCATTCTCCATTGGCGGATTATGAAACTGTTTTCTTCCTCTTGCAAAAAATACTGAGGGAAGGAAATGCACATGTTCTTTTCAGCTCCCTCCCAAACACATGGGGTTCAGTGACTTGAATGCGGTGTGACTCGGCAAATTTGATTGCGAACTTCCTCTAAATGTTTGTTATCCGAGATAGAAAAAGATGCTGAGCTGGTGGGAAAGAGAGAAAAGGACACCAGAGATTTCCCTCAGTTAAGTCAATGTGGGTTTTTCTTTTCTGTGCAGCCTATTGATGTTCAAGATTCGTCTTCACACAGAAATCCTGCAAAAGACTGATACAACGCAAGAGTCGGTTTGTTTGCTGCAGCCGGACAGGCGTTAATATCTGAAACCAACAACCCCAAATTAAGAGGAGCCGAGTGAAACTCTCACTCATGCCGTCATTCCCGTACAGAAGAGAGCCGTTCAGCTCATCGATCCCATCGAAACTCTGTCGCTTATATCTCTCTGGTATTATTCAGGAGCGGGGATATCTGTCCCAATGATGGTACCTGTTTATGATTCTGCGTCTGATATACTGATTCTCAAGTTGATTTACTATTGTCGCTTGACCCTCTTGTTATTCACAACTTGCCATGTCAACAGGAGGAAGCTGCGGTCCAAAAGTTTGGGGAATTGCTGCAGGATGTCCTCAGCATCTAACAGACTGCAAATAACGTGTTTCAACTTCACCAGATTTTATGGAGGACTTATTCAATGTTAGATTGCGTGCACAAACGTGCTGAGGCATTTGTTCCCATTTTCAATAAGTTTCCGTTTGCCATCTTCGCTGCATTGACACTTCTGCCCCATCCTGACTTCAGGAAGTCCGACCTCATTGGAAACCGCCTTTTTTTCCCCAGAAAGCTGATCGTGCGAGTAGGCTACAAGAAGACCAGAAATCCCAGCATTCAACCCAGTACCTCTCGCATAATCCACACTGTATAATCCCCAAAGCGAGAATCATACCCCGAGGTCAATGAGTCATTGCCTGAGCAGCATCAGCAGCCCCGGACCAGCTGAGAGTCACTCAGAGCAAAATACATTCCACGTTGCTCCTGGGATTCAAAGCACCAAAGAATTTCCAGAACATCTTCATTCTGTATCCCTGCTCTCGACACAGAGTATAACATTCAGATTCACCGTTAATGTGAAGAGAGATAGTGGGACTGTGGCTTCCGCGGTTGTATAAAATTCACTGTACCTGTGTCCACTAGCTGGAAAAGAACTGCAGTTGATTGGAAACATCTCTTTCTGAACTCACTGTCACTCTGCTACAAAGGGACGAGCTGGGAAATCCTGATGCATTGAAAAATAAAATTTAGCGCCGATAGATTAAGTAATTTAAGATCAGTATAATATTATTTACACCGCGCCATCACCAACTGAATGAAGCCGCTGCCCAGGGGTGGCGACTGTGTTTAAACCCCATGATGAATAGGTTGTGTTTTACTTCTCACACTAGGGGAAGTGAGCATTTACCCAAACAATTGGCACACCACAGCTCTGAAACATTGTTCAAATGGAAAACCTGGAGAGCAATAGGAAACAAGCTTTACGATACACACACACACCATCGCCAAAAGCCACTGCCTAACATGTATTCCAGGAAAGCTAGCCGACATTTGAGCAGCGTAAGCCTGACATGATTCAAAAACGGAGCGCTGTTATCTGGAGCCAAATAGGCTCCCTTTGCGACGCAAGGTCACACATGCTGTAAGCCTACTGTATAGGGTTAAGGGAAGTGATCGCACCACAATGATTTTAAACTATTGTTGACAAAGGAGGTCAAAAGATAGTGCTCTTTCTCTCTTAAACCATCCCCACATCACCCCGCCTTTCTCTCTCTCTCTCCATTCCTCTTTTTTCTCTCCCTGCTTGTCTGTCTGGCCCTCTGTCTCCTTCATTTCACCCTTCTCTAATTCATTGCCTCAATTTCTCTCTCTTCATTCTCTACCTATCTTCGTACGTTCTGTTTTGAATTTGCGGGACACTGGGGAGATTGATTCTAACCGGCACAGGGCGGATCCAGGACTTGTTCCTTAACCTCCTTCAAATACAACGAGAGGGAGAGGATCTGAGAGGGATGAAACACTTGACGAGATTCCAGTTCCTCTTTCCGAATATCGTTCAGTAAATTCAGACACCAAAACCCCCCAATATTTCTCCAATTTCACCAAGAAAAAGCATCATGAATATCATTGATAGAAATATAGATTCCCAAAGATTGCTTAACTTAAGTGTCTGAGATTGTAATGTATAAATGTAAATACCTGGGGATGTAATTACATTTCATTGAAAGGTTCAGCACCACGTGACCCACGACTAATCCATATTCACATTCCAGGAGCCAGCATCATTGGTGCATCACAATAGTTGACGGCTATTACCGTTCATGCCATATGACGTCATGTTGCAGCTAGAAGCCACAAGGACAGTTAATGAAAGAAATCTCACTAAGGGTCAGACATCCTTGCGTCGGGAAACATTTTGATGGCCAACCACAATCATTTCACGTGAATACAAAATCTCAAAATTAAACAAGCTCGAAGCATCCTCCTTTATTCTCATTTAATGTTCGATACCCTTTAAGCTAGATAATGATTTCTGTGGGCAATTGGTTAAAGTCTGAACTGATGAAAAGCGATGTCAAAACTTTTTAAATGGAACATCCCCGTCTTGATTTCTAAACTCATCGCTTGATCCAGTACTAAACCAAGCATGTTACCATGTAATCAAGCCCGACTACAGCAAAGGCTCCATTCGGTCTATCCATTTTGTTATCCTGAACAGAGGCACATTTCACACTTGAATTTAAACTGAGAAAATTGGAGACAGACTGCGGAATCAGTTTCTATGTATCAACACACATGGCTAGTTCCTGGTGACATAGGCGTGTTTGTAGTGGTTGAGGTGACACAGCTATGTCTCCGTAACGAATGCCTCAGCCTTTATTTTGGAATAGTAAAAGTGAAAGAGGAAAACTGTCATTTTGGTAGTTGCAATATGACGTTTGAACTTGCTGACACCCGGGTTTCGGGGATCGTTCAGGTTTGTTTCACATCAGTCTCCGTATTGTTTTTAGTCAACAAGTTCAGCTGTTGACCAAAATTTTTTGAGAGTTGAAATTTTTAGTTTCCTGGTCAGACATTTCCGACCCGTCAATTAGCTGTGAGAAAGTCTTCTCCAATCATTGGAACAGTTTTTGGATATACAGTACATTCAGGCTTCGACATCTTATACCAATATTCTTTCAAACTCAACATGGAAACAATTAACCGACCACACACCGAGAGATAATTTATGCGAAATCTACGGAGCTCTCGGTTTCGACCAAACTCGATAATGACTCTTTCCTCATCAAGGAAAACAGAGAAGAGCACAAGGCCAGCAATATTCCAAACCCACACACTCCAATTATTTTCTACCAGCGACAAGCAGTAACTGCAGCTTCTTTGAAGTCCCATTCAGTGACTTCTGATCGTCCATAGCTCCTCATAGATGCCCACACCTGAGTTCTAGATGTGTTTGCAGTCTGTCCTATTTAGCACGGTGATAATGCCATATGACACAATGGATGGTAGCCACAATGTGAAGGCGAGACTTCGGCCCGACCGTAACTACATACTGGTCGCCTCCTGCCGTTACTGTCATGGACAGATGCATCTGCTGAGGACAGATTGGTGAAGATGAGGTGAAACATGTTTTCACTCTTCCTGGTTCTCTCGCCACCTGCACACCCAGTCGAACAGCTTTCGGATCTGACCAGCTGCTGCCGAGCCACTCTGGACGATGGACATTGAAATCGCTAATACAGAGTTCATTTTGCGCTCTTACCTGCCTCAGAGCTCCGTCCAAGAACTGTTCAACATGAAGGATCACTGATTCATCAGCCTAGTGAGAACGGTACGTGGCAATCATCAGGAGGCTTCCTTGTCCATGTGTAACTTGATGCCCTGAGACTTAATGGGATCGTGACTCCATGTTGAGAACTCTGAGTCAACTTCCCCCCGACAGTGTTGCAATGTGTGGCCACCTGTACTGGGTCTTTCATGAATATTGAACAGGACACATCCAGGGATCGTGATGGTGAATCTGGGATATTGTCTGTAATATATGTTTCTGTGATTTCAGATTGGTTGTAATTTTACAAGTATGACAACTGTCCTTTGCCAGTTTTTCTCTCACAAAATATAGTCTGTGGCATTCATTGTGAATACACTGCAACTGTCTGACCTCCCACCCCTGCAGAGACATCTGTGTCACTGTGAACCAGCTCTCCTGAACCCCAGGACATCTCCCGTTGAGCCTGTCCACTTGTCTCTTCCAAAATATCGGATTGTGCTGCAGCAGAGAATCCGTTTGAATTCCTGATAATTTCAAAGAATGTTGATTATTTCAATGTCTCAGATCAGGCAATGACACCGAGAACATCAGAGTCAATGACCCAGCGTCTTAAAGAAGGGAAAAGAGCTATGAAGGGCTCTGCTCAATCAAACAATTCAACCTGCCCTGAATCTGCTTCACAAAGAGTTTTGAAAGATTCACGAAGCTGGAGACTGGATTTTCTGTTTTGTTTCCTTTCCAAGTTTCCAACCACCAACAGACAATTTTGGCGCTGTTTATAATGTTGGGCATGGGCAGCTTGTTCGAGCTGACAGTGAGAAATTCTTGCCACAGGCGAAAGTGAGTCAGCAGAGCACTTGGATTTAGGAAAGAATTATTTGTATTCAGATCGCACTTTTCCAAAGCAGAGATGAAGCCAGTTTGCCCATGGGCAGGTGTTCTTTCAAAGTTGATTCTTTGTTTTCTGAAAATGCATGTCCACTGCAAAGACCCGAGGGACATCTCAGACTGACATTGATTTGGAATGAGGGGCTTTCATATGCGTTTGAAGTTTTTCCTCCAGAGTACGCTAACCAGCGAGTAAAGGATATGTTTGGAGCTAATAATGGCTCAGCTGTAGTTTGAAGGGGAGACCTCTCGCATTCTCTAGATTAGGCCCAAGGGAGAATCATATCTCTAGACCAATGAGCCAGTCACTGTTCCGGTGCTTAATCGGAAACTAGGTGACACTCATTCAGTGATATTTTCCCTATTTTTGATATCAGAGTCGCGGATTCAAGTTTCTTCTGCTCCAGAGGTGTGTCATAACATCTCTGAACAAGCTGATTACAATAAAAAGGCACATTTGCTTCTGCAAGTGAAAGCAGCAATGAACTGCTTCTTCCCATTCTCTCTCCATGCTCCCGGGAATCTGTTCCTTGCTCCCTTCCTCCTAGGACCAGCTCTCTGCATCAGCAGATAGATTAAACCATTTCCCTCCACGGGCTGACAGTGCTGGGAGACGGTACGCTGTGCAGCTCCCTTTCAAACACTGGCAGAGGAAAGGAACAGAAGAAGCAGAATCAGATTTGTGTAGGAAATTATAAACAACGATTGGGAACTTCCATCGAATGACATTTATCAGAGAAGAGAGAGAATGCAAACCCGCTGGAAAAGAGAGAAGTCGAACCTGGACACTGTTACCTTTGGAAACTCAATATGGCACATTTCTGTGCAGCCTGTTTGGTGCTCAGGATTCACATAACAATCTTGCAGAAAGGTTTGCAAAGCGGACGTCTGTTTCTTTTCTGTGACTGGGTAGGATTTAAAATCTGACAGCAACAGTCCCAGTTTAAAAGGATCCGAGTGAAACACTCACTCACTGAGAGTCATCTCCTGTGACCCTGACCTGCGAGGCTGCACACAGTTCAACGCGGAAGGTGGCGTGGTTGGCGGGATAGGGGTGGGAGGATTAAAATGAGCCATCGTTTCTCACTTGCTCTGTCGCAGAAACAGTGAACAATGTCAGAAGTCACACAACACCAGTTTATAGTCCAACAGCTTAATGTGAAATCACACGCTTTCTGAGCGTTGCTCCTCCATCAGGTGAAGTGACAATCTTCACTGGCATCTCCACGCCACAGACATAGGGAGAATGACGTCATAAACCAATGGCGTCATTCCCGTGCAGGAAGAAGCAGTTCAGCACATCGGGTCCACGGCCACTCCCTGTCACTTGTATCTCTCTGTAGGTTTTCACCATCGGTGATATCTGTCCGAATAATGGTGAACTGTGTCTGAGTCGTGATGTTGTCTCTTACGTGAAGATCCTCTTACTGTTAACGAATGTTGACTTCACCGGGAGATCACCACCGTCTGAAACAGCGTGGGCAATTATTACAGGGCATCCTCTGCATGAAACACACCGCAATTCATGTGCATCAATATAAAAGAAATACTTCTGAGGCATGCAGTCCCGGGAAGCAGATCAAAGTGCAGTGCACCGCACAACGGCGCTTTGTGCTAGAAGATCCCTGGGAGGCACCAGTACAGGCAAATCGCAACACGAAGCTCCTAAAGAACAGAGGATGGTTTCGATCTCCCGATCTTTACTTAAAGGCCCAGCATGATCACACTGTACCATTCTGATAGCGTGCAGTACTGTGCTTTAAGGGAAGTATTGGGATTTTCGTCTGCCGCGTGACAAGTACATTTGAGAATGATGTCAAAAGACTGTAATAATTTCCTGGCTGTGTTTGGATATTTTTTGTCTAACTTCCCACCTTCTGTTATTTGAACTCAGATTTCACGCAGAATCACAACATTCAAGAAACATTCGGAGTCGGGTTGCATGGGCGAACATCCTGAAACACTTGTTTTCCCTTTGAGAAAGTGTTTCCCTTTGCCGTGTTCGCTGTCCTGGTAGCTCTGACCCGTCCCTACTTCAGGCAGTCCGACCTCATTTAACGAAGCTGCGTTTTCGGAAAGCTGCTCGGCGATTTGGTAAAATTGAAGACATTGGGACCACCTCTTTCATGGACGTATATTAACAACACGCACTTGTGAACGGGGCGGACGATTTCAACATCCTAAAATGAGGCAAAACTCACAAATGAACTAATCAACGCAGAATGCCATAAAAACTGTTTTTTTGCAACGAAGTTCATTTCGCTTAACATCGCTTGATTATCCTGAGCCTGATCCTCCAAAAATAATGGTTCAAGTTAATAAAAGCTGCTCTGTGTGAGATTTGATTGCACAACCTTGCATTTCACACGCCTCTCTCTGCATGTCTTCTTGCTATATTAATTGATCTCTTACTGTGTTCTTTTAACACATGCTAAGAGGAATAAATGGGAACAGCAGTGATTACAAAGGTTACTGTGATCATAACGCAAAATACGTACAACTACACGATCGCAACACCACAGAAAATATGAAACGCTAGAAAGCTCCAGACACACAACGCGCGTACTTTCCAAACAGCGGGCTGATATTAGGGAACACGGAATGGGGAGAACCTTTGCAGTTCGTGACTCCAAAGTTTATGAATGCTCCGCATTGAGTCTGTGAAAGACTGAGATTGTTAGATTGCTTCAGATTAAAATCGTCAAGAGCTCAGGGGATAGTGCAGAAAAATTATGTTAAAGTAAAAGGTCATTCGTGATGTCAGTGAACATCGAGGCGGGCTTGCAGTTTGCAACGTGTGTCCATGTCGAATGAAAATACATTGACAGGTTTGTTCCAAATTGAAGTGTTCAGTGGAAGCAGGAGGCTGAGGGAGGTGCAGGGCAAACCAATTCAGATGGGACTGCAGGACCTGCAAAGACCTTGTACAGGAGATTGTACAGCACAGAAGAGAGAATTGATGCATTGAATTTGGGTTGAGGGGCCCAGCATCCTTTCACAAGTGAGGGTTTACTGGGATATAAGACATTATAGCGACCATGGATAGCGTCTAGTTGGATATAAAGACAACAGAAAAGACACGGACTGGGTTTACTCGGATATGAAAATGTTAGGAAGGACACCGACAGGGTTTACTGGGGTTTCAGAAACACGCTAAACTTTGTCAACTGTTTCTTGTTGTCTCTAACAGAATCAATTTCTCAAATTGATTTTATTATCACACGGACCAAGGTTGTAAATGCTGAAACTATGCACTAGTCGATGCTGTCTGCTCTCACGCATCGCAGTTCTCTCCAGGAGCTGTGAAGTTGATGGTCTGAATTGCCTTCTCCCATTCTCTGTCACTTTGGGATCATTTGAATCATGAAATCTATTCTCTAAGCTGTGAACAACGTGTTGAAGTTGATACACATCAGGTGCAGTGTGTTTGAAAGACAGGACTCCCTGAAGTAGCACCCCACGCTGAATTAGACAGCTGCGCCATCCCTGTGACATCGAGAAGGACACGGACAATGCTCCCCATTATGATGAGAGATTTTTTTCTTTTCCAGCAACTCTGCATTTTTCGCCGTGTCTCAGATGGAGTAATTTGGATAAGATTCCCAACAGAATGCTAGATTCTGTGCATGTGCGGTCTCCTTTTTGTACAGCCTTCACACTTCCCATATGTCTCATTCCCACCACACCCCTCCCCTGTGCTGTAAGTCCGTATTGACAGGGAGCTGAAGAGCGCATTCATGCTGTTCTCCTCCAGCACGGACTTCCAGTGGAAGATCGTTTACTCCAGCCGCCAATGGAGAGAGCGTATTCCCGGGGAAAGAGAGCTGACAGAGCCTCCCGGGAGAATGGGCTCAGAATGGGAAGAAGCTGTTAGTAAAACTCAGTGCTTCTTTAGTGTTAACGGCACCGAGCTGTTGCTGATTCATTGGTTTAAATGTATGATTCCTTATACGTATGGATTGAGTAGGTAGGAACGTCTCTCGCATTCAAATCACGGGCGATCCCTGGTGTCATGTATCTTGCTCCATTCTTCACTTGGGAAGAAGAAGTCGGTCTTCTATAAATTGGGATTAAACTGGAGAAGCTGAAACACATTACTTTCAGTTATTTTACCAAGACCTGCAGTAATTGCACATGCAGTTTCAGACGTGAAGAACAAGAGGATCATCATGTTGGAGACAGCATCACGACACAGACACAGTTCACCATTATTTGGACAGATATCACCAATTGTGAATAATCTCAGAGAAATACAATCGACAGGCAGTCACCGTGGACTCGATGGGCTGAACGGCTTCTTTCTTAACAGGGATGACGCCACGGGTTTATGACTTCACTCTCCCTGTCTCTGTGACAGAGCGGGTTGGGAAGAAATAATGGCTCATTATTAACCCTCCCTTCTGCGTTCTACTGTCTGCAACCGCGCAACTCAGGGCCGATGTGGGTGACTGTCAGTGAGTGAGTGTTTCACTCGGATTCTCTTAATCTGGGACTGTTGGTGTCAGATATTAACTCCTGCTTTGGATGCAGCAAACGAACAGACGCCCGCGTTGCCAAAGTGGTATTTGCAGTGTTTCTGTGTGCAGACGAATCCTGAGCACCAACGGGATTTTACAGGAAGATTCAATTTTAAATTGCTGAAGGAATTAATCTTCAGTTTCGACTTCTCTCTTTCCCAGCAGCTCTCCATCCTTCGGCTTCTCTCTCATAAATGTCATTTGACAAAAGTTCCAAATCGCTGTTAATAATTTGCTGCACAAGCCTGATTCCACCCCTTCTGCTCCTTCCATCTTCCACTTCTTGGGAGGGAGCTATAGACCGTATACGATCTCCCAACACCGCCTGCCCATGGAGGGAATTAGTTTAATGCATCTGAGAATGGAGACAACACTGTCCCTGCGGAAAGGACAAATAGCACTGGGAGACAGAATGAGAAGAAAACGTTTTTTGCTGCTTTCACTGCCTGAAGCAATGGGGAACAATATTTTCTTTCTTAGCAACATGTTCACCTATGTTATTGCACACCCCGGGAGCAGATAGAACTTGAACCTTGGTCTCCTAAGTCCGAGGAAGGGACACTATCGCTGCCTGAGTGGCCCCTGATTTATTGTTAAGTGGGGCTTCACCAGGCTGGGCCATTGGTCTTGTTGTCTGATTCTTACTTCACGTGGATATTGGGAACGTGAGAAGTTGCAGGTTTGAATCCTGCACGAACCCTTGTTGCATTTGACGTGTTTTTAAATGCTCGGGAGAGCATGGAGGTTTTTTTTTTTATGAAATAGATTTCGGTCCATGATCCCAAAGGGTGTTTGCTGTGAATATATCACATGCACCTACTTCACCTGACGAAGGTTTAGGGCTAGTATTAATGTGAAAGTACGTTTCACTGGATTGGGTCGTTAACTAGAGCAGTTACTGTGAATAAAATGATGGCAATTTTCAGCAGAGAAACAGGTGACAGCGAAACAGGCATCTGTTTTTGTTTTTTATTTGATTATTTTATTAGTTTTTTTATTGCCAGTGAAATTTAACGCATCGCAAAGTGGGGACCATCGAAGTGAAACAGTGACAGCGATTATCTCTGCTGGTGTTCACCTCATGAATCACATTTCCACCTTGGTCCCTGTTAACATCACAACTCGACCGGAGGTAACTTATACAGCCAGGCAATAGGCTAGTAACGTAATAGATAACGCATCTGACTCCGGGTTAGAAGATTACGAATTCGAGTCCTTCCTGGCTCGAGCTCAGAAGAAGGGCCCAGGCCCGAAACGTCAGCTTTCTTGCTCCTCTGATGCTGCTTGGCCTGCTATGTTCATGCAGCTCTACACCTTGTTATCTCAGATTATCCAGCATCGGCAATTCCTACTATCCCTGTGAGGTAATTAACTTTGTCCTAAAGGATATTCAAGCTATCGTGAAACAAAGAACCGCGGATGCTGGAAATCTGAAACAAAAACAGGAAACGATAGAGGAACCGAGCAGGCTTGGCAGCATCTGTGGAGAGAAACAGAGTTAACGTTTCAGATCCACTGACCGTTGGTCCTAACCAGGGTAGTTATGCACTTCTTTATTAATGCCGGGGAAATTATCACTTTTATCTGTCGAATCAGCACATTCATCAAAATATCGCATTAGTTTGCAAACGCCAACTTTCCAGCTTCAAAAACATTTTATCAGCTCTCATGCTACTTCTGTCGCCCTGAGGTAGTGAAAGGTTCTGTTTAAATGTTTACCGTTTTCTTTCCTCTCAGTAAGTTAGCAGCCACATCGAATAGAGCCTTGGTCCTTTCAGTGTCTGCCTCCATATGTGTTGCTACTTGTGTCTCTCTGTCTCTGTGTATCCACATCACCCTGTTTCATATGCTCTGACTCTCTGCCCGTCCATATCCCTCATTTCCCATTTCTGCCCTTTGAAAAGCCTGACATCTGGAGGAAGTTTGAGAGTGGGTCTGATGAGTGGCTTTTTCCTACTGGTTGGCGTGTCTCGAACTGGTCTCGCATTCCCCAGATAACGTGACTATCACTTAGGCCTGAGGCAAGGAAAAAATTCTTCCTCAAAAGATTGTGAATCTTGCGAATTCTAATCCACCAGAAAAAAAAAAGTCCACCACAAATATAGGATCATAGCGATGTCTTTACTGTTGGCGGAACATGAACGAATTGGACAACGGAGAATGAGGGTGATCAGCTCATTCTGTCTCTGCCATTACCACAACATTCCCCGCTATGTCAGCAGTTTATCCCGCCTCACCTCGTTACTCCTACCAAACTGGGAATGAAGGAGTGAGAACAGAAGAAGAGGAGAAGCAGAACCGCTTGTGCAACTGTCGAAAGGAACTTCAGGATGAATCCAGTAGAGAAAGAGGTGACACTGAAGCAGCTTCCTGAGTACAAATGTGTTTTCTTTGCCAGTAAAACTCACCATCTCACAAGCTGTGGACCATAGAAGTGAAGCAGTGACAGTGATTGCTTCTCATGTCCGTGTTAACACCTCAAATCTGCTGCAGAGAACGAAAGTGTATGGACGGGGTTAGTGGCGTGATGGATAACGCAGCTGACTACGCATCAGTAGATTGTAGTTTCAACTCCTATCTGACAGTGTTGTCATTTCTTCGCAGTTTGCAACTAAACTTTCTCGCTACCTGAAAGCCCACAATGAGCTTCGAATTCCTGACCTCCAATAAGTAGAGACTTTTCAATGTCTCACATCAGTAAATATCAGCCAGAATCAGTGGAGAAGCTGAACAAGTCTGCAAGTTGCTCGTGGGCACGTTTAAATTTCCAACACCCACCAATCCAATCACTGGAATTTCTTGGAATAAGAAGGAAACAAAACATAAAACCCAGTGTCAGCTTTCTGTTTCTTTGGAAAGCAGAATCAGAGGACAATGAAGGGTGACCTGTCCGACTGAGCAGAGACAGACAATGCAGTTTCGCCTTATTTAAGAGGCTGGAACATTTAGTCTGATATTGTCACGGACATTAATTGACCCGAGACATTGAAAGGATTCCAGTCAAATACTGACACAAAAGCACTGTTGTTGCTAAAGCCCAGCAAGTCAGGCAACAGGGTGGTGGTTGATGGGAAATGTTCATCCTGGAGTTCAGTTACTAGTGGTGTACCACAAGGATCTATTTTGGGGCCACTGCTGTTTGTCATTTTTATAAAGGACCTGGATGAAATTTGCAGATGACACTAAAGTCGGTGGAGTGGTGGATAGTGCGGAAGGATGTTGCAGGTTACAGAGGGACATAGATAAGCTGCAGAGCTGGGGTG